>JAMYXO010000515.1:0-44181 GCA_033310375.1 Conus canariensis | reverse complement strand
CAAAACCTTTGCTTGTGGCACGTAAGTTGAGGTTGATAGAATTTTGACGGGTTGTGTCCCCTCCAAGCTGGTTGAGGACTGTTCTTGTGGTCCTGACGACAGGTCGTTGGTGGCGAACGCTAGATCTGGTGTTGATGTGGTCATCCAGCGTCTAGAGAAAAGGGGGGTTTCATCATTTTCTTGATTGATGAGATGAAGATGTGTTTTCAATCTCCCAATCCTCAACTTCTTCCCCTCTCTGTCCGTCTCCCTCATAGCCCATCTCTCTGAGTGACTGTTAAAATCACCCACCACCACGCAGTTGTTGTCTGGGATGTTCATGTATTTTGAGGGAAAGATCACGATCTTGGAGGCAATAGACATTTTTAGTCCTGATGTTGCGTTCCTTAAGGACTATATCAATACCTTGGATCTCTCCCTGTGATTGGGTTTGATCTTGAGTTCTTGTGCGGCGATGGAATTCCGCACCAAGATAAGCACCCCTCCTTTGTTTCTTTCCTCACGGTCCAACCTGATGGTCTCGTAACCCCTCACTTGAAAGCGATGGTTTACGGTCAAATGTCTCTTGGACACATGCGATATCAATATTTCTTGATGCATCCTTTCTGCCAAGCCAAGTTTCTTTTCTGATGCAACCCTTCTGCATTCCACTGGAGAATGTTGAGCATTCTGGGTGGTACCGTTTGCTTGGTTAAGCAGGATGATGGTCTCCTTCTTCGTCGCATTGACATGCAGAATTTCTTTGCTGACCACCGACCGCTTGGGGTGGGCCCCTTTGAGGCATGGGGCCCGGCTCCCGACCTCCCCGCGGGTCTCCGAAGGGTCGAGCGCCACATCGAAATTCGTGGACTGGCATCATCATGGAAGCGTATATGCGTGGTATCGTGGTTTAAGCTGCGCCAGTGGCCCGATCCCTCCGTCTTCAGCTGGAGTTTTCTTTCGGGGTGCCTCACCCTTACTCATGGCCCGTGCTCCTGCCCTGTGAGCACAGGGGGGATTGTTTCTCCGGGGGATCCCACCCCGGGGCTAGAGGTTATACCGCGCCTCTTGAAACCGCATGATGAGCCCGTCATAGGACACATGGGGTATTCAGTGAGGACAACAGTGCCACCTGTTGACCCCACCCCCTCCTGTAGGAACAACGCCAGTTGGTCCGGGACTGCTTATTCTGCCAGGCAAGCCTGACTTATATCGCAGCTAACCCCCATATCTGAGGGCCCATTCCCCTATCCGCCACCCGGGGACCCGCCGAGTTGGGGATGGTCGCCCCACTACTGAATTGGAAGCAGCCTGGTCCCGGGAAAAAGTGTCTATTCTAATATGGTTTGCAAGAAGATGGAGAGTTTTGATGCTATGGATAATAAGCTCCCAGAGTGAGCGACATAGAATTTTGTTGGTTTTCATTTTGATGGGGAATGAGTAATTGGCTCACTCTTGATATGGGTATCAATGTGTGTGTTGGTAAACAAGAGTGTGGTGGAAATCTTTCCTTTACATATATTGAAGTTGATGAATCGAAATGAAACGAACATTCTTGTGTTACAAGAAAAGAAATGAACATTTCTTGAATTGACGAAAGACATGGTGATTATATGAAACGAAATGAACATTCTTGTGTTACAAGAAAAGAAATGAACATTGTGTGAATTAACAAAAGACATTTATAGTTTGAAAAAATAATCATCAATTAATCTGTGTGTAATGAATTGTATTCATGGTTTATTGAAGAGGATCCAGATGGAAAATCCTTTTCCCTAATTTGGAAAACTAGAGTCTGAAAGGTTTATATGGAAATCCTTTCCTGTGCAATGTTATGATTCCGGAAAAGGGAATGTAGTGTAATGATTCCGGAAAAGGAAATGTTGTAGTGTAATGATTCCGGAAAAGGGAATGTTGTAATGTTATGATTCCGGAAAAAAAGAATATTGTAATGATGAACGAATATGCTGATGTATGGCTCAAGTTCTAGTGAAATATGATGTGGCTAATGAATGTGAACAAATATGCTGATATGTGGCTCAAGTTCTAGTGAAATATAATGTGGCTAATGAATATGAAGATAGTTGTGATTGCAATGAATAGTGGCCATGATAATCAAGGTAGTTAATCAGTTGCCCCCAGGTTGATAGTGTTCCCTGGACTGACAAGGACTGGCTGCTACCGGGTTAGGGCCGGGGCCATAGCTGTGTTGACGCCCCGTTCTCCACCTGTTTGCCGCTGGTGTTGAGAAGCCGGCCTGAGCGCGGACAATTGCCCTACCTGCCACTGCGCCCGTGACCGACCACTGTTGGGCCAGTGAGTTGGAGACGTCGCTGCTGGTGAGCCAGGACGTCGCCCGTTCTTTTGTGCCAGCGACCTGCGTCCGAGGCCGTCGCTGTGTGTGTGGTGTGTGTGCCACAGCTCTTGGTTGGTGTTGAGCCACAGGTGGTGTGTGTGCCACAGCTCTTGGTTGGTGTTGAGCCACAGGTGGTGTGTGTGCCACAGCTCGTGGGTGAGACTGTCACCGTGTTGCTGACAGAGAGGCCACGAACGTGTTAGTTTTTCTTACTCTCTTTCTTCATTGAGAACCACAGCTTGGAAGAGACTCTGTGTCGGACTTGCCTCGTCGCTGCCGTCGTCGTCATCAGCGCTGGACCCGGCAGTTGATAATTAAAATTGTATTCATTTGTTCTACATGTACACCTAATGGTGGGTATACCAACCTATGTTTAATTGTGTTTTGTTTGATGGCTCGGGCGGCATAAAAAAAAGTTATTTTGTTGCCTGGCTGTCCTTGTTCGAATGAGTGGGTGTGTGTATGTGAATTAGAAAAAGTCGTGCATGCATCCATAATTCTGAGAGTCAGACTTCCACACACACGCACATTTCCCTCCGTAACAATCATCCTTATTGTTATCATTAATATTGTTGTTGTTGTCCTGAGAGTTTGAGCTCCCTGGTTTGGTGCTGAGAGAGGTTTTCTTTTTTAAGGGAATAATTCCTATCACCTCCCTATCACCTATCCTGGAGTCTCTGAAGACCGTTGGGGCACCACAGAAAACGTCGCCACTAGCTTTCCCCACTCTTCCAAGTTCTACGGCGCTCTTAGGGAGCTGATGAATGTGAGGCCAGTCCATTCACTGATGTTGTCCTCCCATCTCTTTCTCTGCCTTCCTCTCTTTCTGCCTCCTCGCACTGTTCCTTGTAGAATGGGTTTGGCATGTCCTGTTGATCTTAATACATGAAAATGACATCTCATTTCCTTTCTTTTCACTGTGGACAACAGGTCTTCATATTGTCTAATGGCTGGCTTACTTTGGTCTGGACCTAAGTTGGTAATGTGGTCTTTGTATGAGATGTGAAGGATCTTGCGGAAGTATCTCATCTCTAATGCCTGAATCCTCTCAAGTTCAGCTGTCACAGTCCCCGTGGGAATAATTCTGTCTTCACAAAAGCAGATAAAATCAGTCACCAGATCAGCAGCCTCATGAATATTCCGATGAGTCAGTCAGCATACCCCCAGTCAGCACACTCAAATATCCTCTCGGCTTATCTACACTCTCTCGACTACGCTTTCATATCTTTTCCACAATACATTCAATCCAAATTCTGTGTCTGTGGGCAAGAATCAGTTGTACAGTATCTTGGTAGGATACACAATGACTGGTGAAAGAGGAAACGATTTATAAACAGGAGGGATGTTGCCATCATGTAGTAGAAAGAAACTCGTGGAGAGCGTGGCAGCAGAGAGTCCTCAGAAGAGAAGCCCCCTTCAAGCAAGTGTTTCGGCCCTTATCTCCTGACACTCTCGGGGGGTTGGGCCACACCCGGTTCATGACTCCGGATGTCCCTCTGCTGCCCCTTTTTTTCCCATCTTGGGACGAGCCATGGCTGGGATTCGAACCCATGACCCTCTGGACATGCTCATTTTCCACTTAATGACTCGCGCTTTAACCACTGAGCCACAGGGACACCTGATATTTGTAGGGAAATTAAGCCTTATGAAGTTCACTTTTGTTCCTCCTTGACCAGATCCAGCTTGAACACCTCTCTGCCGCTTCTGCCATTGCTTTCAGGGGTCTGGTTTTTTCCTTCCCTGCAACTGAGAGCTGTTTCATGAGGCTGTATGCAGACGTTCCTACAAACCCCTAGCTCCGATTTCTGCAGTGAGGACTTTGACCTGATAGCCTTCTCTCCTCAGGCTGTTTGCCAGATCAGCATACTTTTCAGTCTTGTAGATTTGAGCTGCCTCCATTCTGTTCTCATATGGCACCGTGAGCTCGATCATGATCAGCTGCTTGGTTGACTTAGAGTGGACTACTATGTCTGGTCTCATGCCACTCTTGCTGATGATCTCTGGGTGACTCTTCCATTCTGGGAGGTCTGCAGTGCACTCCCAGTCATCTGCCCCGTCCAGCAGACTCTGCCTGCATGTTTCGAGTGGCACTGTTGTTCTTGGCCATGATTTGCTGCCTCCTGCCGTGAAGAATGTTGCGGGTGCTTTTGGAGTCCTGATTTTCCCTTTTGTGGTGTTGGTACTAGCCCAGACTACTTGTACAATTTCTTTGAGCACTTGGTTGTGCCTCCATGTGTACCTTCCTTGAGCCAGGGCTAATTTACATGAGCTTAGGACATGCTCCACTGTTTGTTTTTCATGGCAGAGGGGGCATGCAGGATCGTCTGTTTTCCCCCACTTCACCAGGTTTGCATTTGAGGGCAGAAGGTCATATGCAGATCTGAGAATGAAGCTGATCCTGAGAGGGGCCATGTGCCAAATGTCATTCCAAGTGAGACTTCTTTGGAGTGCATTCTCCCACGTTGTCCATTGCCCTTGCTGGCTCTGCTGGACTGCTTTTTGGAGTCTTTTTTGGTCTTCTTCTTTTCTCATCTCCTGAATCATCATGTCTCTTTTGGCTTTTCCTTTGGCCTTTGACCACCATTCAGTTTTGGTCACCCCCAGTCCCTGTCTGTTGGTCTGTGTGTGTCCTGTTATTTCTCTGATCTTGAGACTTTCTTTTGCAGAATCCATCGCCTCTTGAACTTTCCATTTTCTGCCTGTCTTCAGCTGGGGCTTAATTGCTTCTACCACCTTGTCTCCTGAGTCCTCCAGCATGCTTTGAAGTCTGATCTTCCCTGCTTTGTATTCCTCCAGGATGGATTTCAGGGGTAGTTTCAGCTTTGCTTGGCGACAGTACAGCGCTATGTCAGTCAGACAGGGTGGGACACCAAGCCATTTCCTTGTGAACTTGTTGATTTTGGCTTCCATTGCCTCCACTATGCTGGTGCAGATGTCGTATATCATCAGAGGCCATAGCAGCTTTGGTATCAGCATGAACTGCAGACACCAGACCTTGTATTTGCCAGGGAGCCCACACTGGTCAATGGTCTCCAAGCCTTCCTCCGCCATCTGCTTGGTTTCTTTTGCTCTTTGTGTGTCTTTCAGCGTATCATCATACCATCTTCCAAGGCTCTTGACTGGTTCTTCTGTGACTGTTGGAATGGCCTGGTTGGCAACACTGAAGACCACAGATCCGGCCACTTTTCCTTTCCTCAGTGAGAGACTCCGTGATTTCTTTGGCTTGAACTTCATTCTGGATGAGGCAACTATGTCGTCCAGCCTCTCCAGCACATGACGTGTCTCGTCTTCTCTGGATGAAATCACTGTAGTGTCATCCATGAAGGCCTTGAGAGGAGGCATCTTGTATCCATCGCCAAGGTCTGTTTGTCTCGCGTTGTTTGTTGCTGCTTTCAAGATGAGTTCCATTGCCAGCACGAACAGTATTGGGGAAATTGCACAGCCCATTGCAATACCCACTTCCAAGTTGATCCAGTCTGTTGTGTACTCCTTGGTAGAGAACCGCATTGAGAAGCCATTGAAGTACTTCTTGAGCATGTCGCGGATGTTCTTTGGCACATGGTACATCTCAAGAGCCAACTGTATCATCTCATGGGGCACAGATCCATATGCGTTTGCCAGATCAAGCCACACTACGTCCAGGTCTCTCTTTTCTGTTTTCAGAGAGTGTAACCGGTCAAAGACTGGTTTCAATGTGAGGTGACTGTAGATAGAAATTGAAACAAACTGAAAAGAAAGAGGATTATTCCGCTGAATGAATTACACTATTTTGTCTTGTAATGTGTTTGTCTCGTTTGTCGTAATTTGTTTGTCTCTTTCGCTCGGCAGAAAAGTAATTGTTCTTTTAAGTTTAATCAAATATTGTTGAAGAAGGGAACAACTGTTCGTAAGCTACAATGGTTAAAAGTCACCAACAGTACAAGAAGGGGTATCTGTTGGCAGAAATAAGTTACACATCGCCAACAGCAGCAGCAACAGCAATTGTCTGTCCACCACATGCAGCAGAAGACTGCGCTATTCTGATTTCAATCTTTTCTCTCAGGTCGTACTCAGGTTGTTTCCATTAATTGTTCTCCGACAGACTTGGTTTGGTGTTCCACGGGGGACTGTTCTGGGTCCCACTCTCTTTGCCCTTGATTCTCAACCTATTTCTGATATTGTTTCTTCGCACATTCTGTCTGATCATAATTTCTCCGATGATAACCAACCGTAAAGTCTGATGAATTTATCCCAGCTACCTTTATCGTTCAGAGTACACGTGCATGCATTGCTGAAATTAAAATTTTGAAACAAACTTGGCGTCGGTAGTCTCGTGTGTGTGTGTGTGTGTGTGTGTGTGTGTGTGTGTGTGTGTGTGTGTGTGTGTGTGTGTCTGTGTGTCTGTGTGTCTGTCTGTGTGTCTGTGTGTCTGTCTGTGTGTGTGTCTGTCTGTCTGTCTGTTTGTGTGTGTAACTGCCCATGCATGTCTATGTCGAAACATAGGTTGTGTTAGAATTTTCGTTTTTATGTAAGTGCGTATAAGTGTGTCATATGTATAGGATAATTTTTTTTATTACATTTTAATTAAGTTTTGTATACGTGTGTTTACGCTCTTGTTTTATTTATTACATGTACTGTTCTGTTTGCGCGGAGAGATGTTGATATGTTGTCCTTTATGTGAGCATTAATACATATTTATTTTGAAAGCATGAACAGCTGTCGTGTGTTGGAGAACGTGTAAGGTTTCGTTGTTGTATCAGCACTTTCCTTGTGTTAAATTGCAGACGTCTCCTCATCAATTTCTCATTTTTAGATTATGGTTTTTTTTCTAAACTCTTGTGTTTTCATTTTCCTTCTTTCTTTTGTCTGTTGATCCGTCTCTCATAAACTTTTCTTTCTGGTTTTAAATGCTGTTCCTTTTTTTTTGTCAATCGTGTGTGTGTGTGTGTGTGTGTGTGTGTGTGTGTGTGTGTGTGTGTGTGTGTGTGTGTGTGTGTGTTTACACTTTTGAAATGTAATCACGCACAAACAAACCATAAGAGACATTTAGACAAACACACTGGATGAGATTGCAACCCCGATATATCATCTCCTACGTCAAATATCAAATGATAATGTCCATGGATTAGAAGACATACACATTGTGAAAAATAGAGTTAGGATATAATTACTCCTGATTTTTTTTTAATGACAAACAAATGTCACGAACTGTCTGAGTACGCGGATGCTTGTCAATGTCAGAGAGAGAAAGAGAAAATGAGGACATCTCCCACACAGTACTGCTCCCTCAGGTAAGCAGTAGGACTCCAGAACACTGACATGGCAACACAGGTCTCAAATAATTCATGTTCATTGCACTGCCAGTTTGCAAAAAAAAAACAAACAAAAAAAACCAGAATTCACGGTACAGATACGTTACATCTGTGAAAATAATCAGTGATCTGCTTGTTGTCCTTGATGATGGTTATATTTCTCACCTTTTTCTGCTGGACCTGACTGCTGCATTTGATAATGTATATTACTCGTATTACTCGTATATTTTCTCCCCTCCATTTTTTTTTTATTCTGAAGCTGCACTCTTCAGGTTTCATTTTTTTCTCAGGTCGTACTCAGGTTGTTTCCATTAATTGTTCTCCATCAGACTTGGTTTGGTGTTCCACGGGGAGCTGTTCTGGGTTCCATTCTCTTTGCCCTTTATTCTCAACCTATCCCTGACATTGGCTCTTCGCACATTCTGTCTCATCATAATTTCTTTGATGATAACCAACCATAAAGTCTGACGAATTTATTCCAGCTACCTTTATTGTTCAGAGTACACATGCATGCATTGCTGAAATTGAAGTGTGGATGGCATTTCATAAGCTCCAGTTGTTTACTGACAGGGAAGAAATCATTTTTATTGCGAAAGGGGTTTTTTTTCTTCAGAGTTTGTTCCAATATCTGTCCAGTTAGATTAATGTCTTATTCGTCCATCTAAGTGTATTCGTAATCTGCGCGTTACACTGGATAAGACTTTATCATTCTTGTATTGCATCTCCTTGCTCTGTCGTATGTGTTACCTGGAACTCCATCACAATAATTATGTTTGGCATTTGATTTCGGAGGATGCCACCAAAACCGCAATCTGTGCTTATTGTTCTTTCACGACTAGATTACTGTCATTCTCTGCTTGCTGGGGAGCCAAAACCTCTTGTTCGTCAGTCGCAGAAAGTACAGAAGGCAACACGCCGCTATCAGGATTTTGCTCCAAATCACTGTGCAATCCATGTAAGCGTTTTGAAGCCTAGAATAAGTTAGAGTAAGTATTTTACATTGAACTGATAATTCACAAAAGAACAACACCCTACCAATCATTTCACTTGTTCTTTGGGAGAGAACTATAAAATAGGCATTCTGGCTCACCCACCTCCGCCAGCTCCAACCGGCTGAAGCCGGTTTCGCTGTTGCTCCGCCGGCTTACCCAGAATGCCTATTTTATAGTTCTCTAATAGTAAACACTTTACAAACATACATAATGTGTAGGATTATCTGTTTTTAACACTAATTTAGAAAACTTTTGAGACTTAAGTTTTTGCTTAATCCTTCGTTTTTCTTGATCGTTTTCAATAACATCGTTTTCACGCATACATTCATCAAATGCGTCTCTATCTTTCATGTGGAATAAAACCACTGTCTTTAATTGCTCTCTAAAGTCTTTTAAAACTGAGTTATATTTTTGACATAAAATCCACACACTTATCCCAGCATGTCTTCCACTGAAAGCTAGTTTTGATAAAGTATTTCTTTTTCTAACTATGTCTCTTTCTGCCGAACAGTCATCTATAATAAATAGTGTCTGAGTTCCTTCAAACTGTCTATAAAAGTGTTCTAAGCACTCGCTAAGTTTATTGCTAGGATCAACTAAATAGATTTCATCATCTGTCCATATAAACCTTCTGTCGTGATATGCTTTGTTCCATTTAAGTGTTGGGCAGAAAATTACTATATGATCAAAATTATAACGATAAACTGTTTGTAATAGGTCGAGGACAAATATTGTTTTTCCACAACCAGTCTGTCCACAAATCAATGAACAATGAGGGGTTTTTATCATAAAGTTTAACATCGGCATTGACACCAAAGTCGTCTGCTCCATAGTTTTAAAACATAATTTAATCTAATCCAGTTATTGTTTTTATCATACTCTCTGTCAAAACTTGTTCAGTATAATAAAAACTTATAAGGTCCAAATGTGTAAGATTAATCCAGTTTAGTTCTGTAAGATCGTTTCTATTTAGACTAATATCAATTTTGTTGCTTGTTGTTATGACCTTAATATCCTCGCCATTGTAAAGAACAACGACAGTAACTTTAAGTTTGTCAACGTCTAAGTTTTGCCAGCTAATAAGAATTCCTTTCATAAGATTGTCACTGACGCCCAGAGCTCCATTTCTCGCCTCATCTTTTAAGACAGAAATTTTAAATATCATTGTGAACGTGTCTCCTAATTTTGTGCGTGGAATAAACTGTAATTTTGTAGAAGCTTTCTTTAAAACCGATTCTCTTCTGTGGAGGATGTACTGTTTGTCCCCAAACGGCTTTATTTCGATCTCTTTCCGACTGTTGTCCTCTGGCATAAGACTTACATGTAAAGGGCCAGAGTTCAATGCTTTTCTGAAACTTTTTTGACGGTCAAAAAATGTAAATGGGCTTAAGAATTCAAATTTTATGTCCCATTCTAAATATGGTTCTAAGTGCCGTTTGTTGTCAGTTTTTCGAACTATTTTATATTCATACTGACCCGCATTATTTGCTTCTAGATTGCGTAGTTGTTCTAGTTTAGGAAACCTTTTGCTGTCGCTAACCTCTTTGCGTTTATAATAACCATCTTTAGTGTACTCAAAACCATACAAAGTGCCTATCTCACCGTTCTGTTCAAAGTCCTCAACGTCTGCAAGGTCTTTTAATTCTAAAGTTACACACCTCTCAGGCGCTAATGTAACTCCTGATTCTTCTGGTCCACGTGACATTTTTTAAAACAACGTATTTTATTTCTAAAACAATGTGCAGGTTATCACATTTCACGACTTTCCCTGTTTTATCTGTGATCTTTATATTAAATGATCTGACCCTCCCACAAGCTAATCTTTTAAACTGTAAATTAGGGAATTGTATAATTTCATAATCGCAATATGCAGCTTTCCCTGATGGAAGAGCTCTTAAAACAGTTGAGGGCCTTCCATCATATAAGTTTTCATCAGTGCTCAGCTCGTCCAAATGAACATAGAGTAATGAATGTAATGCAAGATCGAGCGGATATTCTCCCTCATAAGTAGTTTTGTCTGGTGTAACTATAAAACTATGAATGGCTTGATTGTCAGTTGCAAAGCCTAACATTTTAGCTAGCTCTCCATCAAAATAGTAACCTACTTCTTCTTCTTCAGGTTTGAATGTCAACATTATTTTCAAATTTGCATTGTTAAGTTTGAGAGTAATGTCGAAGTTACTCATTGCTTCTTTTAGCGAGCAAAACCCGTAATAACCATCAGGTATGGTTAACTGGCTAACTAAGTTTCCTCTATTATCAACTTTTTTAATCTTATTATTCTCCTTGGATTCAGTTATATTAAACCATACGACTTTGTAAAAAATTTCATGGAGTGCAACCCTTTGGGTTCCGCATTCATTATCAATAGCATATTCTAAAAACGAAGGACTGTCTTGAGTTGTTATTGTTACAAACATTTTTAAAACAATTTAAAAATGAGTGCATTCAAATATACTAATGCAAAATATTCTGTTGGGCCGCACTACAATCTTAAAAATATAACAACTGACACCCTTGACATTTCTGTGACTCAGTCTGACGCCTTTCAAGTAAAGGTTAGTACTCCATTAAACAGATATCTTAACCCCCCTATTAAAAAAGACCACATCCCGAAAGTGTGGTTCAGTCATCCGATGCAGTTTTATCAGAACCAGTTAAACTTTGCTGTGTTTTGCGCATCAACTGGGTGTGGAGTGTCGTATGCTGATCATTTAAATCATCCTGATCCTTTGGTGAGGTCAGTGTATAGATTTCATTTTTATTACACCTTCAGACGTATTTTATCTGAACTGCAAGCACCATTACCAAATGACAAAACGTTTAATCCATTCAGCAACAGAATAGATTACAAGGCTTTTGAAAGGATCTGTAACGAATTTGATATTGACCCAAAGACAGACTTTAGACAAAAGTTGGATCTTAATCATGGTTTAGGCACCCTTTATTTTTGGGGCGTGCACAGAAAGTATAACTATGATTGGAATCCTCCTTACACATCTTTCTCTTCAGGCACAACTGTTCACCTCGGGTCCATAGAGCAAGAGCATAAAACAGCATGGACAACATTTATTTTGGATACTTCTAAGGGCCTAACTAGAGCGGGAATAGAACGAATAAACGACTCTATTCGTACTTATGTTTGGTGTTTGCTAGGTTCGCAAGCACAAACGAGATCAAACATAATTGATCCTTCTACTGGCTTTGACGCCCAAAAACAGTATTTAGCAAATTTAGAGGACGCCATTAATTCTGCAATTGATTTGCCTTCAAGTATTAAAAGGTACCAAAATGTTTTACAATTTGCAAGATCGAAAGTAGACTTTGCTGTCGGCACTGGTTTATACATGCTACCTTCTGACCTCAGGCTCCAGGTAGGAACAATAATAAACTACAACAATGAAATCCTTGTTGCAGGAAATGAACAGAAGGTTGGACAAAACGACATAAATTCTGAGCCAGTAATATTACAAACAATAAAAAAACAAGATGGCCCCCAAGATTAAGTCATCCAATCCCCAAGGCCCAAAGCCCAAAGGCCATTGAAGACGCGGACTTTGTTCGTGATGACCATGAATATGAAAAGACGGCACTTGTTATTGGATTAACTGCCCTAGGATTACTTGGTCTTTATCTTACTAAAGAGTAACCCAACTATTAAGACAACTAATGCCCATAAGTGCTCAGCCATAAAGCCAACTACTTTACTTGCGGCAGACAAAAGCCAGCTAACGATCCCTCCTATTATACCAGGCAAAGAATCTATTGCTTTACTGGCTCATTTTTTTAGTAAGTTTGCAAGGTGATCGAGTTGTTTTTTTACCCATGATTTATCTGACGACGGAGTTGGCGGGCCTGGTGGCACTGCTCCCCCACCACCACCGCCTGTAATAGCCAACACCAGTGTACTTATTGCAAATCCTAAGGCTGTTATAACACTTGCTAATGTGACACCTTGCTCTCTAAACAGTGTTCTTATTCGTTCTGCTAACGTTGTGTCTTCATATAAAATTCTTTGGATAGTTTCTCTTATTCTGCTCACTTGAGTTCGTAATTGTTCTCGGTTAGTAGACAGCACTTCTAGTCTTGCTGATCTCTCTTGTTCAAGATCTTTTAGTCTTTGTGTTATTCTTTCTTTAACACTAGGTCCTAAGTTGTGGTCATCAGCCTCAACTAGTTTTTCTTTTTCTCTTTTTATATGCTCATCTAGTTCACCCAGTTTTGCTAAATTGTTTGTTAATTCGCCTCTGATGCTTCTCAAAGTATGATCAAGGGCCGTTATTTCTCTCATAGGTAGCGGCGGATCGTGCATAGTTTTTAATACTGTTTCTTCTGAAAAACTGGTTTCTGCTTCTATTATTTTGTCTGCTGTTGGGCTTAAATCTTTAAGTTCCATGTTTTGTATTTGGTTATCTGTTGGGAGTTCTTTTAGTGTGTTTTGAAGTTTAGCAACTGCTTCCCTATCTAATTTTGGTTTAGTAATGCTAAGGCGATTTTGTTCGCTCACACTGAGCCTTTGTCTAATTGTACTCTTTTTTAAAAACTTTGATGAGTCTGGTTTAGTTGTAAGCTGAACAAGTTGTCCTTGCTCGTTTTTAAAAAACAAATGGTCATCTTTTGTTTCAAAATCATTAGGGTCTATAAATTCGGGAGGTTCTTGGCCTAAACTTTGATAAAATGATTTGACCTTACTTTCTGTTAATTCACGCCGCAATGATTGTAATGGATGTGTCAAAGGAGTCATTTCACTCATGTCGTCTCCAGGATCAAAAACATCATAATCTTCTTCTGCCATGTTTTTAAATAATTAACTTTTTATTTTGTTTTATAAAAAAATGTCACAAGCATATGGTTCGATTCTTGACCCGCATAGAAGACTGAAAGATCCCCATGGCGTGAAGGGAAATAAACAGAATATTATTGTTCCAAATAATCCATCTACTATTGATTCAGATCAAATTCTTACTGTTAAATTTCCAGACCTAGGAGCAGATGAAGTGATTGTGCCGGGATCTGCACGGCTTACTTTCAAAATAGAACTTGATTCAGCAACAGACCCAAACAGGACAGTAGTCCAGAATCTGGGACGGGCAATCGTTAAGAAAATTTCTATAAAACTTGAGGGGCAAGAAATATTTTCTTTACACAATGCAGACATATTTCTAATCTATTCTGATCTATGGCTAACCGATAATGAAAGGGCCGATCTTGCGTTTCAAGGAATCGAAAATAACGAAGCACTAAAACACAGAATAGACGCCGAAGACGCTAAAGCCGGCAACAAGTATGAAGCTGTAAGTTTTGCTTATGGAAATCGCTTTTCCATACCCTTAGATTTTGAGTTGTTAAAAGCGCATGCGCCATACTTTCAAGGAGCATTAAAAGACAGATTGTCATATGAACTAACTTTTAATGAATACAAACGTGTCATTAAATCTACAGACACTGATTCCAAGTACAGCATTTTCGACATCTCGTTAGAGTTTGACATTGTTAGCAACCCTAACTTAGCAAGGCTGATTGAGCAACAATATCAGTCAGGATTAGCAATATATTACGAAAGAGTGATTCATCATACTAAATATCCTAAAAGCAGGGCAGACACAATATGGAACTTTAGTTTTAGTGCCACAGCAAGATCCCTTAAAGGTATTTTATTGCTGTGTGAAGATGAAGAACCATTCAAAAGACAAAGTGAAAAGTTTATTAATCCTAAAATAACTAAAGTACAATGTTCAATTGAGGGTAGTCCTAACCAAGTCTACGGTAGCGGGCTTAAACCTTATCATCATTTTGATGAAATAAGAAAATTCTTTGGAGGCGGGAGGTCTAGAAGTCCAACAGTAGACCTTGTGTCTAAAGATCTACACCTTCACAGTGTTAGACTTGATGAATATTTAACAACGAAATACGGTTTATGGATTGACCTAAGGTCAACAGAGGATAATCAGTTGCATGGGAGTGGGAGAAACAGTTAAAGACGTAATAAACATTTAAATTGATAAAGAAAAAGAGAGTGATAAACCACTTAATGTACATTTGTTTTTAATATATGATGCGCAGCTGAATATTCAAGATAACAGATTAAAAGATATCCAATACTAAATTATTTTTATTTTTTAAAAAAAGCATGTCTGTTCAGGTTTATCCAAAAGTGCCCAAAGAAGAGAACTCTGTTGCTGTAGACATAAAAACTTTCAGATTAACAAACATAACACAAATGCAAACCCAACTAGAGCAGGACCTTTCAAAATACAGTAAAACCAAACGAAGGTATTCTGCTGTCTTTAATGCTGTTACATATGTTAATACTGGAGCATCGACCGCTAGTGCTCTATCAGCAGGAACAAGTGTAGGTCTCTTAGCAACAGGCGTAGGTGCACCGGCAGCTATACCTCTAGGTGGTTTGTCTTTAACTCTTGGCCTGTGTTCATTAGCTGCAGGTGCTGTCAGCAAAAAAATAAAAGCTAAACTCCAAAAGCACACAGCTATGGTTCAACTAATAACAGCTAAACTTAGTTCCTTCAAACTGACAATAAATAAAGCACTTGCCGACTCGAACATCACGGATGAAGAATTTAGTCGCCTACAGGCTGATTTTGAGGACTACAAAAGACAAAAGTTTGATCTTCAAAAAAAGGCAAGGGCAACTTTTTCTCAACAGCCAGACACCGACCAGATAAAAAAGGAATGTTTAAAAAAAGTAAACGAAACATTAAACTCTGTTCTAAACAGCTCACATTAACAACACCAAAGGGCGTTTATACTTTAGTTTATGAGTCCAAGCACAAAAAGACCGTTGATATTGATTCTGATTAAGTATTTTTTTTAATTTAAATAAATATTTTGAGTTAGAAAAGAAGCTCAACATGGATAAGATATATGACAGTTTTGACTCTTGGTTAGATGCAATGGAAGAGGAAGAGCGTTTGTCAAAAGCTTTAAATGAGGTCGTTTTAGAAGTTATTGATCCAACAAACGTACAGGCAAGCGTTGTACATGCTATTTCTCAAGTTCCAAGTAAACTAACAATAAACCCTCCAGTTAAAGTAAGGTTAGTTGTTTTAATCGACTATATAACAATAAACGAAGAAAATCTAGAAGTCTGGGTCTCAACTAAACAGCAGACTATTCTTTCTTATAATGACTTAACACCCGGTTGGGCAGATCAACTTCTTACACAGTTTAATGAAGCCTCTGAAGCAGCTAAAATGAGAGGCTCTGGTTGGTCAGAGGGTGAAGTCCTAGACATCAGATTAAGACAGGCTAAGTATGAGCCGATTGTAGGCAAGTCTTACATTCCACTGCCTCCAACATTAGTTGCAAAGAAAGCAGTTTTGAACATAAAAAATTCAGACGACAAATGTTTTATGTGGTGCGTTCTTGCTAGGCTGCATCACGTTGCCAAAAATGCAGAGAGAGTATCTAACTATTTACAGTGGGCCAATGATCTTAACTTTAACGGCCTTGAATTTCCTATGGCTGTAGACAAAATTGATCAGTTTGAAAAACAAAATCCACCAATAACTGTTAATGTCTACACATGGTCTGAAGAAACCAACCTTCTGCCAATTAGAGTGTCAAAGAACAGTCCAACAATAGGCGAACCAACCAAAACTCATGTAGACTTACTCCTAATGCAAAGCCTTAATGGGTTGCACTACACTCTAATACGCACAATGAGTAGATTACTAGTGCATACTACAAAACAACATAGCAAACAAGAATTTTGTAGAAAATGTTTAACAAGAATTCCGTCCGTTCAAGCTGCGAGCGAACATGTAAAACATTGTCTCAGCCCAGTTGGCTGCAATACAGAACTAATTATGCCAAGAGAAGGCAGTAAGGTTAGTTTTAAGAATTACAAAAAACTCCAGAGGTTCTCCATATGTTGTTTACGCAGACTTTGAATCGCTTATTGTTCCTTATGAGGGGCCAGCTCCAAAACATTTACCAAAAACAGTTATAATGAATAACCACCAGATTTGTTCATTTGCCTTTATTGTTGTCAGGTCAGATGGTGAACATTCAAAGCCAGAATTATACAGAGGACCACATGCAGCAAAACATTTCTTAAAACGCATGCAAGAAGTTCGTAATGCCTGTTCTAATAATCTATTCTTATCCGATCTTAAGATGACCCCCGAAGATCAAGATCGCTATGACTCAGCCACTCACTGTTGGATTTGTGGTTTAGAGCTAACACCTAAAAGTTTAAATCCAACAGTAAGAGACCATGATCCATTAGCGGAAAGTTTAGAGGAGCAGCGCATAACAATTGCAATCTTCAACTAAAGTTTAATCCTAGGACTTGGAGACTTCCTATATTCTTTCACAACTTGCGAGGTTACGACTCTCACCTTATAATGCAAGCAGTAACTAGCGCCTTTAGGGTGTCATGCATTGCGCAGTCATCAGAAAAGTACATGTGTTTCACTTTAAATAATTTATCTTTTTATGACTCTATGCAACACCTGATGGGGAGTTTAGAGTCACTGGCAGGATCCTTAAAGTCCTACCCAATAACAGAAGAATATTTTGACCCAACTCTTGTTAGAAAGGGCGTTTACCCTTATGAGTACATGAACAGTTGGGAAAGGTTTGATAACCCAGCCCTTCCACCTAAAGGCGCGTTCTTTAGTAGTCTTAGAGGAAAGGACATCAGTGATTCTGATTATTCTTATGCTCAAGATGCGTGGCAGAAGTTAGAGTGTAAAACGATGGGAGACTATCATGATTCCTATTTAATGGCGGATACCTGTTTGTTGGCGGACGTCTTTGAAAATTATAGGAAGACCTGCATGAAACATTACAGCTTGGATCCCGCGCATTACATTTCTGCGCCCGGGATGAGCTGGGACGCTTTCTTAAAATTTACTGGAGTACAAATTGATTTATTGTCTGACCTCCCAATGCTTCAGATGATTGAAAACGGATTGCGTGGGGGAATCAGTATGGCGTCGCACCATTACTGTAAAGCAAACAACAAATACTTGGACGACTATGATCCAAGTAAAAGGACTAACTATCTTATGTATTTAGATGCAAACAATCTGTATGGTTGGGCAATGGCGCAATCACTTCCATTACGCAACTTTAAAATGTACACAGGACTCAAAGACATTCAAAAGTTTTTAAAATGGCTACCTACTCTAGAAGCTGATCGTAAAAGAGGTCTCATTCTAGAAGTTGATTTAGAATATCCTCATGAACTTCATGATTACCATAATGACTATCCATTAGCGGCAGAAAGTCTAAAGATGGCAATGACAGAACCGCCTAAACTTGTGCTAATCTTCGTGACAAAAAAAATTATGTCTGTCATTACAGACTTCTTCAATTTTATTTAAGACATGGTTTAAAGTTGACAGCTGTTCATCGTATAATTGCTTTTGATCAAGAACAGTTCATGAAACCATACATCATGAAGAACACTGATCTCAGAACTAAATCCGCAGATGCTTCAGAAAAAGACTTTTTCAAGTTGATGAACAACAGCTGTTTTGGAAAGACTATGGAAAATCCGCACAAGCGTAAAGATGTTAGATTGGTCACCAGAGAAAACGTTGCAATTAAGTTGACTTCAAAACCTAATTATCAGGACTTCAGAAGATTTCATGATCAGCTTTTTGGCATAATGATGAAAAAAAAGAAAGTCAAATTGGACAAGCCCGTTTTTATTGGGTTTACTGTTTTAGAGCTGTCGAAGCTTTTGATGTTAGAATTTCTTTACGACTACTTTAAACCCTTGTATGCAGAGTCCAGAGTTCTGTACACAGATACAGATTCCTTTGTAATCGACATCCCTACTGAAGATTTTTACAAAGACATGGAATTAGAAGTAGCAAAAGAGCATGCTGGATGGTACGACACATCTGATTACCCTAAAGATTCGCCTTTGCATTCAGATATTAATAAGAAGGTTTTAGGTAAGATGAAGGATGAATTATCTGGAGAGGTGATCAAGGAGTTTGTTGGTTTGAGGTCGAAAATGTACAGTCTTTCAAGCCAAAAAAAAGTTGTTAAAAAAGCAAAGGGAATATCTCGTAGTGTTGTGCAGTCAAGCATAACCCATGACAACTACAAAGAAGCATTGTTTGGCAATAAAACTTTTCATCATGACAATTACAAGCTGCGATCTAATCTGCATGAGATTAACACAACAGTTGTAACAAAACGGTCTCTTGACCGCACTAACACAAAAAGAGTATTTGTTAATCCAGAGTTTTCATATGCAATTGGTCATTGGAGAATAGTATAATCATATGGGCTTATATGTTTCAGCAATCGCACGTTCAATTATATCATCATCTAATTTAGCAAATTAATATTATTTATTAATGCTAGATGTGCTTTAATTTTTTTTGTCATTTCACAATATTCATGTTTCCATAAATCAAAATAAAAGCTTTGGGGTTTAAAAGCGATTGCCTGGCGATTGCCAGAGATTGTCAATCTTCTCAAATACTTCTTTAATGATATACTGATACTCAATAAATCTTGCATTAATTTTAAAGACTTTTCCTTTGCCTTTTCTGCCATTTCCCTTTGAGCTTCCATTTTAAACCCAAATGTATTTGCGTAGATTAAAACAGTTCATTAAGCTTAACTATATCACCAACCAATTCAACCAAATTATTATCCATTACTGCTAAATGCGCTCGAATTTTTTTTTATCTTTTTAATATATTCTTGCTCCCAATCAAAATTTGAGGTTTTGTCTAGCATGGCATGATCAATCTTCTTAAATATTAGTCTAATAGCAAGATTATAATCAAATATTTCTCGCATTATTTCTAAGGACTCTTCCTTCACCATTCTTGCTTCCAGTGCCATTTTACGTAAGGATTCTTCCTTTTCCATTCTTGCCGCCATTTTAATTTAAATTAAAAAATAATTAAGCGACTGGAACTGTGTCTGGAGGGATTATCTGCAGTTCTTCCTTCACAAAAGATCTTTGAGGGGCCGGCCGTTTTGTTGTGTCAGTTTCTCGTAAATAATACACGGGCGGATTCATTTTCACAATTTTTTTTATCTCATATGGATCAACACTCCAAACTGGATCTGTTGCCCTGATGCGAGTGTCCCCTTCCGCTTCTCCCGGCGAATAAAGGTATCTCACTTTCAAACCAAATGGTAATAGTTTGCTTGATGAAGACTCTCCTTCAACAACATTTATTGTTTGTTTTCTGATTGCTTGTACTGGTTTTAGACCTTTAAATTCTTCATTATTCATTGCGCGCAAAACTGAGGGCAGCCTTCTAACCCATTCTGTGTTGCGAGAATTGTCAATCAGCTCTCTGTGATACTGGTAGGAGAAAAGTCTTTCAGATAACTGTTTGTTAAAGTTTTCAACCAAACCCTGTGATCTGTGAACACCCAGAATGCCTCTTTTAATGGTAACTCTATGTTTTAACAATAATTGATTCACTTGTCCTTTAAATTCTTTCCCATCATCGACTTGAATCATGCGAGGATAAGTTAAGGGTCCTCGTTGATATATCAGTTGTATAGCGACAGCAACAGCAGAAGCACTCTTTTGTGTTAATGGTTCCGCATCTTTGTATCTTGAAGCTATGTCAATGACTGTAAGTGCGTACTTAAATCTTTTTCGTCTAATCGTATCATGGGGTAAATATAGAAGATCCATTTGATGGGTGTCGTTTGGAGTTATATTCACAAAGTGTGGTCTCTGTATTTGTTTAGGCGCTGGTAGATAAATTTGCCAAATCGCTTGTTTAGATAACCATTCCTTTGCTGTTTGTTCACTGACTCCAGCTGCTTGGCTTAGCTTTTTAATTGCTGTTATTCCCTTCCAATATCCTTTTGGTGAATAATAGATTTTGTTCATTTTTATTCAGCCAATATTATGCGCAACAAAATACACAACAGGTCATGCCAAAGGCAATAAACAATATTTCTTGCATCTTTTGTTTTTCTGATGGTTGATAAAAATCGCTGAATTTTGGTGGAGGCATGTCTCGATTGGCTTGCCTGTTACAAGATAATATTCTTTTATTGCTTGATCAACATCTTTAAATGTGTAAGCTGCATGTCCCTGTTTTTTCAGTTCATCGTTAATAAAATCTAACTGCTCAATTCTCTGCTTTTCATACGCAGCTTGTGCTGCGGCTAGTTGCTCCATAGCTTTGTTATGTCTTTTTCTCTCGCCGTCATCCCGTAGTTTACTAAATGCGTAATTACTTCCGCTAAAAGCAAGCACATTAACCACAGCGCCACCAATCATCATTACGAGTGAAGCCATTTTTATAAATGTATTTTTTTAATTTTACATATTGATACTGTCTGGAATTATTCCTTGCTTAACTAGAAAATCTTTCGTAGCAAATGAAGCTGTAATAACAGCAATCAGCTTTGCTGAGTCTTCAAAGTCTAGTTTGCCAAGATCTGCTGGTTTTATTTTTAACAGGCTTTTACCAAGCATTGTGTATCCTACACTTAGGCCTCCAATAACAGCAGAATGGTATACAAGGTTAGTAATAGTTTTTTCGGTGCTCATTTTTAAAAAATAAAATAATATTTATTCATTAATAAAACATGAACTGCGATGATTTACTTCCTGAACTTACAAATGATCAAGTTGATGACCAAGCTATTATGCGCCAAAAGGAAAGGCTGTATTCTTTGGCGGCGTGTGGAAAAACAAAACAGTACCTTGGAAATGAATTCAGCATAGAACAGATTCAACAGATGTCGCCACAAGACATTGTAAAGTATCACAACAGGTATGAAGCGCAACTGGGGTCAAGAATGGTAAAAAGTGTTGGGCAAACGGTTCTTAGTTTGTACACTAAACTAGTTAGTAGATTTGCTCCCATTGATTCTGAACAAGATTTTATGTATGATTTAACGCAGGATCCAGTTTTAACAAAGTCATTAGAGTCTCTAGGATGTGATCTATATTACAGATTTGGAACATTGTTATCGCCATTAATCATGGGATTAATTACTTTTAATCATATAGATTTTGTTTCCCTTCAAAATGACCGAGCCAGAAAATCAGCAGAATCAGAAAAAATTGATGGAGAAAGTGACCAGTAAAAAGCCTCCTCATCCTGGGCGTGTTGCAGCAGGAAAAAAATTAGCAGAGTGGAACAAACAAAAAAATTAATGTTGCAATCACAGAATATAACTCATAATGAAAACATAACACCGCCAACGCCAACAGTTGTTTCAATGCCAGCTGTAAATACACAAGTTGATTCAAGACCTACAACACCAAAGTCGTCATGGAATATTGAATTTAAAACAGTTGCCATTTTTGGCGTCATTGCTGCTGGGGGTGGTTATTACGGTTATAAAATATATAAACAACGCCAGCAAAAACCAAAGCAGTCCAAAAAATCTCAGCCACTAAATACAGAAGCCGAACAAAAAAGCATGCTAGAACTGCCAACAACAAAAGATCATTTTGATCCATTTCAGATGGAATAATATTTCAAGAACTTAATAAATAATTATAAAATTGACTTGAATAAGAACTTGATAACGACTTGATGACGACTTGATAAAAACTTAAATAAGAACTTGATAAGAACTTGATGACGACTTGATAAAAACTTAATGACGACTTGATGACGACTTGTTAAGAACTTGAATAAGTACTTGAATAAGTACTTGAATAAGAACTTGTTAAGAACTTGATGATGACTTGTTAAAAACTTGATGTTGACTTGTTAAGAACTTGAATAAAAACTTGTTAAGAACTTAAATAAGAACTTGAATAAGAACGTGATGCCGACTTGAATAAGAACCTAGAACGACTTAATGACGATTTTTTTTCACAATTAATTGTTACATTCTTTTCCGGGGAGACAACTCCTTTTCACTTCTGCCTTTATGTAGTACTCTAGGCCAGACATGTCTGGCCCCGGCTTACTCAACTGCATAATTGCCGAGTCGAAGCGTCGCACTGTTTGCTGGTTCGTGTCAAGTTACACATAAGGGCGTCGGGCCGCCACGCAGCATTGTATAAATTTAGCCGGCTAAATTCCCCACCGGCGTCGTTTAGTACAGGCGTTAGACGTCATTGTATAAATTTAGGCGGCTAAATTCCCCACCTCAAAATAATCTTTTCCCAATTTTTGTATTAAAAGCAGCATTTTTATATTTAAATCTAAAAGCATTTTAAAACAAATATTTATTAAAAAGTAGTGACTAAAAAGTAAGGTAAGATGCACTTTGTTAATTAGCTTTTAATTTTGTTTTACAAAAATAAAAAACAACTTTACACTAGGCAAGTAGACACCATAGCTTTCTGTTTGCTGGGTATATATATATATAAATCTTAAAATATATAACTTTGAGAATATGCCTGCGGTAGTTTTTATTCTTGTTTGTCATGGTATTGCAAAAGTCTAAATTTGGCCCTCTTCCCTGCCCTCTAGTGACTCTTCCCATTTCGTGTTTCGTTTGTCTGGGTCACTGGCGCGGCTATAAACGCCCGTAAACCACATGTGTTGTGTTGTTGGGTCACTGGCGCGGCTATAAACGCCCGTAAACCACATGTGTTGTGTTGTCTGGGTCACTGGCGCGGCTATAAACGCCCGTAAACCAATGTGTTGTGTTGTCTAGGTCACTGGCGCGGCTATTAAACGCCCGTAAACCCAAATCTGGAGAGTCACTAAAAAGGGGGTGAGGGGATTGCCCAAAATAGACAAATAAAAAGCAGGCAAAACAAGTATAAAAGTATACTACTGTTGGAGGCATATTCTCAAAACCCTTCACATCTGGCCGTGTTATATGTGACCCTCTGGGTCTGGCTTGGGGCCCTAGGGCGCCATAGGGTCTCAAGTGAGATCCAGAGGTGATCAGTAATGCGGCCAGATGTGAAGAGTTTTGCAGAAATTTATTTTACATTTGATGAATGTATGCGTGAGAATGATGTTATTGATCAAGAAAAACTTAAGTCTCAAAAGTTTTTCTAAATTAGTGTTAAAAACAGATAATCCTACACATTATGTATGTTTGTAAAGTGTTTACTATTAGAGAACTATAAAATAGGCATTCTGGGTAAGCCGGCGGAGCAACAGCGAAACCGGCTTCAGCCGGTTGGAGCTGGCGGAGGTGGGTGAGCCAGAATGCCTATTTTATAGTTCTCTTTGGGTTTTCCACTGATGACATCATTCACAATCTTCAAACACATGACCATCCCCTTAGCTGACGTTAAAATTCAGGCCTTCTCACCCACCTGTGACCCTATCTTTGCGCAAGGTGGTTCCCCAAAAAATAGATCCCTTCCTTTTATCTGTCTGCTTGGAGCCGCCTGACATGTACCTTGATGGGCATATGAGAGAAAAGAAGGTAAATCAACTTTCAAACACAATACAAAAAAATCTCAAAACAATCTCATTGTTCCAGTCTATAAATACTCGACTCCTTAAGTAAGGGCTCGGCGCAATAACTTTTGGTGTGCACCCAGAGTAACGCTACCCGAAGAGATTTCAGGTGTTCTGAATCCAGTCGGATTGCTCCTCTCCTTCATTTTCTCCACTGGCTTCCTGTTCAAAAGCGAATCCATTACAAGCTGTCTTTGCTCAGTTTCAAGTCTGAATGGTCAAGCATCTCGTTTCTTTCTCATCTTCCGTACGCAGACAACGATTATCATTTTCCTCCAGACAGACACACAAAAAAGGAAGGAGAAGATATTTGCTGAACATCCAAATATTGCTCATCCTAAAAAAAAAAAATAAAAAAATAAAAAAAAAAAAAAATTTCCAGCCACAAACTACGAGTTTCCCAAATAACCAAAACAGATTTAGATAGAACAGAAGAATTTTCCGAAGAACTAAACGGCCTCCACAGAGGAGAGGATTGGGCGGGGGGGGGGGGGGGGGGGGGGGGGGGGTGAGTGGGACACGCTATTTTCCAATTTTGTGATCCCTCCCCCTCAAAATAGGAATCATTAAAAAATATATTATATATAAAAAAAACAACAGAGGCGATTACCAAAACCCTTGGGGGACTTCCACAGTGCCCTTCTAATACACGATTTGCAATACTGGCTCTCAACCATTCCACAGGGAAACCTCCATATAAGTTAGACCTTCAAATCAGACACAGTGAAACGAGGACCTTCAGTGGTCTCATAGGAAAATCAATCACTAGGATTCCCCACAACAACGTCAGTTGTTAAAACAAAAGGGGGGTCAAAAGGAAACAAAAAAAAAGGCACAATGCTTCGACTCTGAGGTCTTTTTCAAGTGGGATAAAATTGAGGACACAGAAGTTGTTTAAAAAAAATTCTGAAGTGACAAAAACTCAATCACACACACACGCACGCACGCACGCACGCACGCACGCACGCACACACGCACACACACACACACACACACACACACACACACACACACACACAAAGGGAAGAGGTGGGTGGACACAGACTAAGAAATGTGAATGAATAGAAACGTTGTGCATTGCTTTTGTTTCCTTTTGACCCCCCTTTTGTTTCGGTCTTTACTACCTTACCTAGAGAACTATAAAAATAGGCATTCTGGCTCACCACCTCCGCCAGCTCCAACCGGCTAAAGCCGGTTTCGCTGTTGCTCCGCGGCTTACCCAGAATGCCTATTTTATAGTTCTCTAATAGTAAACACTTTACAAACATACATAATGTGTAGGATTATCTGTTTTTAACACTAATTTAGAAAACTTTTGAGACTTAAGTTTTTGCTTAATCCTTCGTTTTTTTTGATCGTTTTCAATAACATCATTTTCTTTCATACATTCATCAAATGCGTCTCTGTCTTTCATGTGGAATAAAACCACTGTCTTTAATTGCTCTCTAAAGTCTTTTAAACTGAGTTATATTTTTGACATAAATCCACACATTATCCCAGCATGTTTCCCCTGAAAGCCAGTTTTGACAAAGCGTTTCTTTTTTTGACTATATCCTTTTCTGCTGAAACAATCATCTATAATAAATAGTGTCTGAGTTCCTTCAAACTGTCTAAAGAAATGTTCTAAACACTCACTCAGTTTATTGCTAGGATCAACTAAATATATGTCATCATCTGTCCATATAAACCTTCTGTCGTGATATGCTTTGTTCCATTTAAGTGTTGGGCAGAAAATTACTATATGATCAAAATTATAACGATAAACTGTTTGTAATGGTCGAGGACAAATATTGTTTTTCCACAACCAGTCTGTCCACAAATCAATGAACAATGAGGGGTTTTTGTCATAAAGTTTAACATCGGCATTGACACCAAAGTTGTCTGCTCCATAGTTTTAAAACAGAATTTAATCTAATCCAGTTATTGTTTTTATCATACTCTCTGTCAAAACTTGTTCAAGTATAATAAAACCCTATAAGGCCCAAATGTGTAAGATTAATCCAGTTCAGTTCTGTAAGATCGTTTCTATTTAAACTAATATTCAATTTTGTTGCTTGTTGTTATGACCTTAATATCCTCGCCATTGTAAAGAACGACGACAGTAACTTTAAGTTTGCAACGTCTAAGTTTGCCAGCTAATAAGAATTCCTTCCATAAGGTTGTCACGACACCCACAGCTCATTTCTTGCCTCATCTTTTAAGACAGAAATTTTAAATATCATTGTGAAACGTGTCTCCTAATTTTGTGCGTGGAATGAACTGTAATTTTGTAGAAGCTTTCTTTAAAACCGTATCTCTTCTGTGGAGGAGTACTGTTTGTCCCCAACGGCTTTATTTCGATCTCTTTCCGACTGTTGTCCTCTGGCATAAGACTTACATGTAAAGGGCCAGAGTTCAATGCTTTTCTGAAACTTTTTGACGGTCAAAAAATGTAAATGGGCTACGAATTCAAATTTTATGTCCCATTCTAAATATGGTTCTAAGTGCCATTTGTTGTCAGTTTTTCGAAACTATTTTATATTCATACTGACCTGTATTATTTGCTTCTAGATTGCGTAGTTGTTCTAGTTTAGGAAAACCTTTTGTTTGTCGTCAACCTCTTTGCGTTTATAATAACCATTCTTTAGTGTACTCAAAACCATATAAAGTGCCTATCTCACCGTTTTGTTCCAAAGTCCTCAACGTCTGTAAGGTCTTTTAATTCTAAAGTTACACACCTCTCAGGCGCTAATGTGACCCCGAATCGTTGGTCCACGTGACATTTTTTAAAAAAACGTATTATTTTATTTCCTAAAACAATGTGCAGGTTATCACATTTCACGACTTTCCCTGTTTTATCTGTGATCTTTTATATTAAATGATCTGACCCTCCCACAAGCTAATCTTTTAAACTGTAAATTAGGGAATTGTATAATTTCATAATCGCAATATGCAGCTTTCCCTGATGGAAGAGCTCTTAAAACAGTTGAGGGCCTTCCATCATATAAGTTTTCATCAGTGCTCAGCTTCATCCCAAATGTACATAGAGTAATGGATATAAGGCAAGATCGAGCGGATATTCTCCATCAAAAGTAGTTTCGTCTGGTGCAACTCTAAATTTATGATAGGCTTGATTGATTTTAAAGCCTAACATTTTAGCTAGCTCTACATCAAAAAAGTAATGGACTACTTCTTTTTCAGGTTTGAATGTTAACATTGTTTTTTAGATTTGCATTGTTAAGTTTGAGAGTTAATGTCGAAGTTACTCATTGCTTCTTTTAGCGAGCAAAACCCGTAAAACCATCAGGTATGGTTAACTGGCTAATTACGTCTCCTCTTCTGTCAAGTTTTGAAATCTCATTTTCTTCTTGGATTGACTTATATTAAACCATACGACTTTGTAGAATATTTCATGGAGTGCGACCCTTTGGGTTCCGCAGTTATTATCAATAGCATATTCTAAAAACGAAGGACTGTCTTGAGTTGTTATTGTTACAAACATTTTTAAAAACAATTTAAAAAATGAGTGCATTCAAATATACTAATGCAAAATATTCTGTTGGACCGCACTACAATCTTAAAAAATATAACAACTGACACCCTCGACATTTCTGTGACTCAGACTGACGCCTTTCAAGTAAAGGTTAGTACTCCATTGGATCGTTATCTTAAACCCTCCCTATCAAAACGACTACATCCCGAAAGTGTGGTTCAGTCATCCGATGCAGTTTTATCAGAACCAGTTAAACTTTGCTGTGTTTTGTGCATCAACTGGGTGTGGAGTGTCGTATGTGATCATTTAAATTCATCCTGATCCTTGGTGAGGTCAGTGTATAGATTTCATTTCTATTACACCTTCAGACGTATTTTATCTGAACTGCAAGCGCCCTTACCAAATGACAAAACGTTTAATCCATTCAGAACAGAATAGATTACAAGGCTTTTTTAAAGGATATGTAACGAATTTGATATTGACCCAAAGACAGACTTTAGCAAAAGTTGGATCTTAATCATGGTTTAGGCACTCTTTATTATTGGGGCGTGCATAGAAAGTATAACTATGATTGGAATCTCCTTACACATCTTTCTCTTCAGGCACAACTGTTACCTCGGGTCCATAGAGCAAGAGCATAAAACAGCATGGACAACATTTTTTTGGATACTTCTAATGGTCTAATAGAGCGGGAATAGAACGAATAAACGACTCCATTGTACTTATGTTTGGTGTTTGCTAGGTTCGCAAGACAAACGGGGTAAAACAAAATTGACCTCTAGGGCTTGACGCCCAAAAAAGTTTTAAAAGAAAATTTAGAGGATTCTTTTTAAATTCCAATTATTTCCCAATATTAAAATCCCAAAATTTTTCAATCCCAATTTAAATTAATTTCTTTCCCCACTTTTTTACTCTCCTTTCCTCAAAAACCCCAAAACCCCAAAAAAAACAAAAAAAAACCAAAAAAAAAACCCCCCCCCCCAAAAAAACCCCCCCCCCCCCAAAAAAAAAACCCAAAAAAAAAAAAAAAAAAACCCCCCCCCCCCCCCCCCCCCCCCAACCCCCCCCCCCCCCCCCCCCCCCCCCCCCCCCCCCCCCCCCCCCCCCCCCAAACCCCCCCCCCCCTTTCCCCCCCCCCCCCCCCCTTTTGGCCCCAAAAAAAAGGGGCCCATGAATATAAAAGGGGAACAAAATTGTTATTGGTTAACTCCCTGGTTTTGGTCTTTATTTAAAATTAAAAAAAACCCAAAAATTTTAAAGACAACTAATGCCCTTTTGGGGGTCAGCCAAAAACCAAAACTACTTTACTTGGGCCCCCAAAGCCAGCAAACGATCCCTCCTATTATCCGGGAAAAAGAATCTTTTGTTTCCCCTGGCATTTTTTTTAAATAAATTGAAGAGATAAATGTTTTTTTTCCCAAAATGATTTATTTATGGTGGCCCCCGGTGGCATGTCCCCCCCCCACCCCCCCTTATACCACACCAGTGTTTTTTGGGGGAAACCAAGGGGCTGTTAAAACCCGGGGGTTTTTTCCCTTGCTCTCAAAAACAGTTTTTCTTTTTCTTTCTGTGCGTCGTTTTTTTTCAAAAAAAATTCCCCTTTTGGGGTATTTCTCTTTTTCTGCTCACTTGGGGTTGTAATTTTTCTCGGTTGTAGCCACTTTTCTAGTTTGTGATTTTTTCTTTTTTCAAGATCTTTAGTTTTTTGTTTTTTTTTTCCCCTTTAACCCCGGGGTTCCTAAGGGGTTGGGTATAGCCTCAAAAAAAGTTTTTTTTTTCTTTTTTATATCTCTCTAGTTCCCCAGTTTTGTAAATTGTTTTTTTAATTCCCCGGCCTTGATGTTTTTAAAAATTTGATAAGGGGGCCGTTATTTCTTCATAGGTAGGGGGTGTGCATATTTTTAAAATTGCTTCTGAAAAAGGGGTTTTCCCCAATTATTTCTCTGTTTTTGGGTTAAAAATTTTTTTAAGGGGGGTTTTTTTTTTTTTTGGTTATCTGTTGGGAGTTTTGTAGTGTTTTTTGAATTTAGAATTTTGCCTCATGTCTAATCTTCGGGTTTTTTAGCAACCCCAAGGGGGCTTTTTTGATCGCTCACACTGGCCTTTGTCTAATTGTAGTTTTTCTAAAAATTTGGGGTGGGTTGGTTTTTTTAAAAAATGAAAGTTGTCCTTGTCGTTTTTCAAAAAAAAAGTAAACTTTTGTTTCAAAATCATTAGGGTCTTAAATTCGGGAGGTTTTGGCCAAAAAATTTAAAAAAATGTTTGACCAAAATTTTCTGTAATTCACCCGCAATGTTTAATGGATGGTTTTAAAGGGGTATTTCACTTTTTCGTCCCGGATCAAAAAAAATAAATTTTTTCCCTGTTTTTTAAAATTAATTTTTTTTTGTTTTAAAAAAAAAATGTTTAAAAACCCCTTGGTTGGGTTTTTTGCCGAAAAAAGGGGTTTAAAAAACCCTTTTTGGGGTTTGGGAAAGGGGGAAAAAAACGGGGAAAATTTTTTCCCCAATAATCCATTACTTTGATTAAAATCAGATTTTTATTTTAAAATTTCCCGGGCCGGAGCAGATAAAAATGATTGTCCGGGGGTCTGCACGGTTATTTAAAATAAAACTTGTTAAAACAACAGACGAAAAAAGGACAGTTGTACAGAATTGGGAGGGAAAAAGTTAAAAAAATTTTATAAAACTTAAAAGGGGGAAAAAATTTTTTTTCTTTTCACAATGCGGGCATATTTTTATCTTTTGATCTTGGAACCCCCGGAAAGGGTGGGCCTCCCCTTTTTCCCCAAAAGGGAAACGAAAATAACGAAGCAAAAAACCCGAATAGACCCCAAAAATGTAAAGAGGGGTTTTAAACAAGTAGAAGCTGTAAGTTTGGGGTTTGGAAATGGGGTTTTTTTTTCCCCCCTTTGGGTTTTAAAATTTTTTAAAAGCGCAGGGGGGCCCCCTACTTTAAGGAGCTTAAAAAGGGGCAGATTGTCTTTGAACTAATTTTAATAATAAAACGTGTCATTGGGTTTTGAAAACATGTTCCAAGTTTCAGCATTTTTCAAAAATTCTTTTTGGTTTTTTACATTGTTAGAACCCTTTTAAATTAGAAGGTGTTTTTTCAAAAATATCAGTAAAATTAGAAATTTTTATTTCGAAAAAAGTGATTCCCCATTAAAAAAATTTCCAAAAAGCGGGGGGAGACACAATATGGAATTTTGTTTTGTGCTGCAGAAAAAACCCTTAAAAAGGGTTTTTTTTTGCTGTGTAAGTTGGGAACCTTCAAAAGACAAAGGGGAAAAGGGGTTTTTTAATTTAAAATAAAAATACATTTTTAAATTTAGGGAGCCCCAAAAAAAAGTCTAGGGAGCGGGTTAAAAAACCCTTTTCACCCCTTTTGATGAAAAAGGGGAAAAAATTTTTGGGGGGGGAGGTGTAGAAATCCAACAGTAACCTTTGTCTAAAGATTTCCCTTAAAAAGTGTTTTGACTTTTAATATTTAAAACAAAAAACGGTTTATGGTTTGACCTAAAAGGGCAAAAAGGGGTAACAGTTGAGGGGGGTGGGGGGGGAGAACGTTTTAAAAAAAGTAATAAACTTTCCTTTTTTAAAAAAAAAGGAGGTGAAAAACCCATTAAGTACATTTTTTTTAATATATGAGCCCCAGCTGAATATTAAGAAACAGATTGAAAGATATCCAATACTAAATTATTTTTTTTTAAAAAAAGCATTTTCTTTAGAAAATCAAAAGTGCCCAAAAAAGAGTTTTGGGAAAATTTTTGGGGCTGCTGGGGGAATAAAAACTTTCCCCAGTTTAAACCCAACTTTAAAAACCAAACCCCAACAAAAACAAGAGCGGCCTTTTCCCCAAAATACAGAAAAACCCCAAACCCCGAAGGTTTCTGCGCCTTTAATGCTGTTATTTTATGAAATACTGGAGCATCGATCACTAGGGGTTTCAGCGGAAAAAGTGGGGGGTTTCCTTGCCCCAGGCGTGGTGCCCCGGGGTAGAAACCCTTTTTGGGGGGGTTTGCCTTAACTTTGGCCCTGTGTTTTGGGTTTTTAAGTGCGTCAGCAAAAAAAAAAGGGGGCCTAAACCCCCAAAAAGGGCACACGCTATGGTTCAACTAAAACAGAAAATTTTCCTTAAATCCCCAAAAATTAAAGATTGTGATTCAAAATCGGGGGTGAAAATTTAGCCCCCGGGCTGTTTTTGAGGATACAAAAGAAAAAAGTTTTGATTTCAAGAAAAAGGGGGAACCCCTTTTTTCTAACCCCAAACCCGGGACACCCCCCCAGGTAAAAAAGGAATTTTAAAAAAAAAAAACGAGCTTAAACTCTTTCCCCCCCCCCCCCAAAAAGCTCACATTTAAAACCCCCAAAGGGGTTTTAAAATATTTGGTTTATGAGTCCAAGCAAAAAGGGGCCGTTTTTTAGGATTTTTAATTTTTTTTTTTGATTTAAAAAAATTTTTGTTTTGGAAAAAAAAGTAACCCCATGGATAAAAAATTTTGAAGGTTCAGGAATTGTTTGAAGAAAGGGGCTCGAGGAAGGGTTTTTGGTCAAAAGCTTTAAAATAGGGTCGTTTTAAAGTTATTGACCCAAAAAAAGGTACAGGCAAGCGTTGAAAAAGTTTTTTTCTAAAATTCCAAAGAAAACTAACAAAAACCCCCTCCATTAAAAAGTAAGGTTAGTTGTTTTAATGATATATAAAATAAACCCCAAGAAAATCTAGAAGTCGGGGTCTCAACAAAGGGCGATTTTTTCCCCCAAAATGCCCTTAACCCCGGGGGGGGCAGAAAAATTCTTACACATTTAATGAACCCTTTAAAAAGCAGCAAAATGAGAGGTTGGTTGGGTTTTTTAGAGGGGGAAGCCTGCCCCTCGTTAAGACAAGAAAAAGACCCCCAATGTAGGAAGGTTAAAAATTCCATGCCCCCAAAAATTATTGCAAGAAAAAGTTTTAAACTAAAAATTTAGACGACAAATGTTTTTGGGTGCTTTTTTTGTAGGTGCATCCCCTTTTCCAAAAATCCCCGGGGGAGTATCTAATATTTCAGTGGGCCAATAAAACTTAACTTTAAGGCCCCTTTAATTTCTTGGTGTAGACAAAAGGGTCAGTTTGAAAAAAAAATTTTCCCCAAAAAACTGTTAATGTCTACACATGGTCTGAAAAAAACCAACCTTCTCCCAAATTTTGAGTGTCAAAAAACCCCGTCCCAAAAAAGGGAAAAACCAACCCGGAGTTGTAGACACCCTTTATGCAAAGCCTTAATGGGTTGACACCTCTAAAACCCCCAAATGGTAGATTACTAGTGCATACTACAAAAAACATACCCAAAAAAGAATTCTGTAAAAAAATTTTTAAACCAAGGTTCCCCTCCGTTTAAGTGCGAGCGAACATTAAAAATTTTTTTTTTTTTTTTTTCCCAGTTCCCCGGGGATCCCCCAATAAATTTCGCCCGGGGGGAAAGGGAGTAAAGTTATTTTAAAAACTGGAAAAAAACCCAAAAGCCATATGTTTTTTACCAGACTTCGAATCATCATTGTTTTAAAAAAGGCCCAAAAACCCCCCAGAAACTTCCCAAAAAAAGTTTAATAGTAAACATCAGTTTTTTCATTTCCTTTCATTGTTAGTGGGGGTGGCGCCCATTAAAAACCGAATTATCAGAGGACCAAATGGGGCAAAAAAAAAATTTTTTAAAAGACAGCAAGTGCGTAATGCCTTTTTCTAATAACAAAAATTATCTGAAATTTAAAAGACGCCTGAAGACCAACAACAGTATGACTCGCCATTTACTGTTGGATTTGTGGGGGGCCCCTTTGGGTTTCCACCGCAGAGAATCCAACGTAAGGCCCCCATCAATTAGTAAAGTTTAGAGGAGCGAATAACAATGAATCTTAAAAAAAAGTTTGAACCAAAAGGGGCATGGAAGCTCCCCCTTTCTTTCACAATTGCGAGGTTACGACTCTCACCTTAAATGCAGCAGAACCAGGACTTCGGGTGTTGCTTGGGGCCAGGGGTCATCAAAAAGTACTTTTTTTTCCTTTAAAAATTTAACATGTCTTTTACGACTTATAAAACAATGGGGGTTAAAATTAGGACCCGGGGGCTATGCCTTAAAAATTCCTCCAAAACAAAAAATTTTTTTTAAACCCAACTTTTTAAAGAAAGGGCGTTTCCCCCTTTATGGACATAAAAATTTTTGGGAAAAAAGGGGTTTGGGGGAAGATACACTTGCCAAAGGCACGTTTTTTTTAGTTAAGGGGAAAAGGGCCCCTCGTGATTCTGTTCCCCAAGCATGCTCAAGATGGTGGCAAAGGGGTTAGAGTGTAAAAAAAAAATGGGAGACATCATGTTCCTTTTAATGGGGAAAACCTTTTTTGGGGATATCTTTGAAAAACTATGGAAAAAGCCCTCAAAAAATTACAGCTTGGATCCCGGCTTTTCATTTTTCCCCCCGGGATGAGGGGGGGTTTTCAAAATTTTTAATGGAGTCCAAATTGTTTTTGGGGTCGACCTCAATGCTTCAGTGTTTAAAAAAGGGGGGGTTTTGGGGGAAAAAATTTTGGCGTCGCACCAATGAAAAAAAAAACAAAAATACTTGGAAAAATATGATCCAAGTAAAAGGTTTTAACTATCTCGTTTTAGAGAAACAATCTAAAATGGAGGGGCAATGGCGAATTTTCACTTCCATTAAAACTTTAAAATGTCCCAGGATAAAAGACTTCAAATTTTAAAAAAAGGGTCCTACTTAATTGATCGTAAAAGGGGTCTCTTTTTAGAAGTTGTTTGAATATCCTCATGAACTTCATGTTTACCATAATAAAATATCCATTAGGGGGGAAAAAACCCAAAAGTGTCAATGCCCAAAACCGCCAAAAAATTGTGCCAAAACTTGTGAAAAAAAAAAATTTTGTCTGTCATTTTCAATTTTTCCCCAATTTTATTTAAAAGGGTTTTAAAGTTGCAGTGTTCTGTTAATTCCTTTTTCAAAAACAGTTCATGAAACCCTACATAATAAAGCACTGTTCAGAATAAATCCACAGATTTCAAAAAGGGGGTTTTTTAAATTTGGGATGAACAACAGCGTTTTGGAAAAACTAGGGAAAAAACCCCACAAGCGTAAAAATGTTAGTTGGTCCCCAGAGAAAAGTTGCAATTAAGTTGACTTCAAAACCTAATTACCCCGGATTTTAAAAGATTTATGATCAGTTTTTTTGGCCCCTAATGATGAAAAAAAAAAGTAAAAATTGGTAACCCCGTTTTTTTGGTTTCTGTTTTGGCTGTCGAAGCTTTTGATGTTAGAATTTTACGCCTTTCCCTGGGGTTCCCGACCCCCAAAAAATTTAACAGATACAGTTTTCCTTTTTTTTTTGACACCCTTTTCTGAAGATATCTATAAAGACATGGAATTTTAAGTAGCTAAAAGGGGGTGGGGATGGGGAGGGGAAATCTGATTCCCCCAAAAATTGCCCCTTTCATTTCGATATTAACAAAAAGGTTTTTAGGTAAATGAAGGGGGGAATTTTGGAGGTGTGTCAAGGAGTTTGTTGGTTTGAGGGCGAAAATGTTCAGTCTTTCAACCAAAAAAAAGTTGTTTTAAAAAACAAAGGGGGGAAATCTTTTCAGTGTTGGCAGTAAGCTTCCCCCTGACAACTATAAAAAAGCATTTTTGACAATTTTAAACTTTTTTTCTGACCAGTAAAAATACGTTTTCTACATGAGATCAAAAAAAAGTTTTTAAAAAGAAAAGGTATTGATGAACAAACCAAAAAGTGTGTTTGTTTAAACCCCATTTTTATTGCAATGGATTGGAGAAAAAGTTTTAATTTATATGGGCTTTTTTTTTTCGCAATCCCCACTTTCAATTTTTTCATCATCTAATTTAGCAAAATTTAAATATTATTTTTTTATAAATGGGGCCCCTTTAATTTTTTTGTATTTCGCAATATTATGTTCCCTCCCCCAAAATTTTAAAAAAAAGCTTTTGGGGTTTAAAGCGTTGTCTGGCGATTGTTTTAGCCAAGGATTGTCAATCTTCCAAAATTTTTAATTTATTTTTGATCTCAAATAAATTTTTCATTAATTTTAAACTTTTTTTTGTCATTTCTGCCCATTTTCCCTTTAGCTTCTTTTAAAAAACCCAAAGTAAAATTTCGAAAAATTAAAAAGTTCGTTAAAAATTTCCTTCCACACCCAATTCAACCCAAAAATTTTTTTTCTTTTCTGCTAAATGGGGGTCAATTTTTTTAATTTTTCCCCCAACAAAATTTAAAAGGGTTTTTTGCATGGGATAATTAAACTTCTTAAATATTAGTTAAAAACAAAATTTTAATCAAATATTTTCGCTTTTTTTTAAGGCTTTTCCTTCACCATTCTTGCTTCCGTGCCATTTTACGTAAGGTTTTTTTCCCTTTTTCCTTTTTTGCCCTTTTTAATTTAAATTTTTAAAAAAATTTTTAAGCGACTGGAACTGTGTTTTGGGGGTTTAAAATTCGGGGTTTTCCCTTTCACAAAAATCTTGGGGGCCCGGGCCCCTTTTTTTTGTCTTTTTTCTAAAATAAAAGGGTGGACCATTTTCCAATTTTTTTTTCCCCTAAGGATCAAACTCAACCCCCGGAAAACTGTTCCCCCGATGCGATTTTTCCCCCTTCTTTCTCCGGCGAAAAAAGGTCCCCCTTTCTTTAAACCCAAATGGGAAAGTTTGCTTATGAAACTCCCCCTTTAACAACTTTAAAAATTTTTGTTTTTGATTGCTTGTACGGTTTTTAAAAATTTAAATTTTTATTTTCCCCTTTCCCGGGGAAAAAAATTTAGGGCAGTTTTAACCCATTCTGTTTTTTCGAGAATTCCCCTCAGCTTTTTTTTTTTGGGTTTTGGGGGAAAAGTTTTCAGTTTTAATGTTTTTTAAAGTTTTAAACCCAAAAACCCCTTGGGATCGGGGAACACCCCGGAACCCCTTTTTTAATGGAATCTAGTTTTAAAAAAAATTTTGGGGTTCACTTGATTTTTTTAAAAAATTTTTTCCATAAAACGACTTGAATTGCGAGGTTTTAATTAAGGGCCTGTTGTATATGTTGTATGCGACAGCAAAGAAAGGGCCCCTCTTTTGGGGTTAATGGTTCCCCCATCTTTGTATTTTTAAGCTATGTCAATGACTTTTTAATGCGTACTTAACTTTTTCTTTAAAACGTTAAAGGGGAAAATATAGAAGATTTTTGGGGGGGCGTTTGGGGGTTTTTTTTAACAAAATGTGGTCTTGTATTGTTTGGGCGGGGGAGATAAAATTTTCCCCCAAACCCCTTGTTTAGAAAAATTTCCCTTTTTCTGTTTGTTCACGGGGTCCCCGCTGTTTGGGGTTAGCTTTTTAATTCTGTTTTTCCTTCCAATATCCTTTTGGCGAATAATAGTCTTGTTCATTTTTTTTCACCCAAATTTTTTTTTGCAAAAATAAAAAAAAGGGTTTATGCCAAAAGGCAATTAAAAATATTTCTTGCATTTTTTTTTTTTTGAGGTTTGGGGTAAAATCGCAAAATTTTTTGGGGGCCCAATGTCTCGTTTTGGCTTCCCCGGGTTTCAAGATAATTTTCCCCTTTTTTATTCTTGATCAAAAATTTTTTTAAATGAAAAAACTTTTTTTCCCCTTGTTTTTAAAAATTTTGTCGTTAAAAAAATCAAAAGGGTCCATTTTTTGCTTTTCTAGGGGGTCTTTTTGCAGCGCTAGTTGCTCCATAGCTCGTTATTTTTTTTCTTCATCGTTTTTTTGGGGGTTTACTAAACGGTAATTACTTCCCCAAAAGCAAGCGCTTAACCCAAGGCCACCAACCCTTTTTTTCGATGAACCCCTTTTTTTTAAAAAAGTTTTTTTTAAAAATTTTCTTTTTATACTGTCGGGAATTTTCCCTTGTTTAAACTAAAAAATCTTTCTTTTGGGAAAGAAGCTTAAAAAACAATCGCTTTGCTGAGGGCTTCAACAGTTTGCCAAGATCTGTGTTTTATTTTTAAGGCTTTTACCAAAAATTGTGGTTTTTCCCACATTAGGGGCCCCAATTTTAAAGAAAAAGGGGTAACAAGGGGTTTTTAAAAGTTTTTTTCGGTGGGGCCTTTTTAAAAAAAAAAAATAATAAAATTCATTAATAAAAGGAAAAGGATGATTTTTCCTGACTTACCCCAAAGACAAGTTGGGGGAAAAAGCATTATTTTGGCCCCAAAAGGAAAAGGGTGTATTCTTTTGGGGCATGTGGGGAAAAAAAAACAGTACCTTGGAAATGAATTTTTGCATAGAAAAAAGAACCCCGATGTCGACGCAAAAAATTGTTTAAAAACAAACAGGGGGTTTAAACGCAAAAAGGGGTCAAAAAAAGGTAAAAAGTGTTGGGGAAAAGGTTTGTTTGTACACTAAAATATTTGTAGATTTGCTCCCCTTTTTTTTGAACAAAGGGTTTTATGTATGATTTAAAAGCAGGATCCCTTTTAACAAAGTCATTGAGTCTCCGGTGTGAAACCCTTTTTACGATTTGGAAAAAAAAATTGTGCCATTAATCATGGGATTAAAATTCTTTTTAAAAAAATAGATTTTTTTTTCCCTTCCCAAAAGGGGGCGAGGGGAGGGGAAAACAGCGAAAAAATTGATGGGAAAAAGACCATAAAAGCCCCCCTTCCTGGGGTGTTGCGGGGAAAAAAAAAATTGCAGATGGAACAAACAAAAAAAAAGTTGCAATCACAGAAAAAATCATAAGAAAAAACACCGTTGGGCCAGGGGCCACCAAAAAAAAAAAGATTTTTTCAATTTTCCCCCAACATCATCAGGTTTTTTGGGATTAAAAAAAGTTAGTTTTTTTTCGTCTTTTTGGGTTGGGGGGGGGTGGTTATTATTTATAAAAAAATATAAAAAAAGCCCAAAAAAACCAAAACAGCCCCAAAAAATCACACCCCCAAAATTTAAAAAATTGAACAAAAAAAAAAAAAAACCGCCAAAAACAAAAGATCATTTGACCCAAAATTTTATATGCAGTAATATTTCAAGAACTTAATAAAAAATTTTTAAAGTGACTTGAATAAAAATTTTAAAACGATTCATGCGACTTGAGAAAATTAAATAAAAATTGAAAGGGGAACCCTTTAAAAAATTATTAAAAATTAAGAATTTGGGAAAACCTTTGACGACTTGTGACGACTTTTTAAAAGAACTTAAATTTTAATTCTTGAAAAAGTATTGAATAAAACTTTTAAAAAACTTAAAGTGGCTTTTTAAAATTAGTTGACTTTTTTAAACTTAATAAAAACTTGTTAAAAAAATTAAAAAGAAGTGACCCCCCTTTGGGGAATTTAAAAAACCTGAAAAACTTAATGACGATTTTTTTTCACTTAATTGTTAATTCTTTTCCGGGGAGAAAAACCCCTTCCCCCTTTTGTAGTACTCTGGGGCCGACATTTTGGGGCCACGGCATACTCAACCAAAAACCCCAGTCGAAGCGCCCCCACTGTTTCCCGGGGTTTTTTGTGAAAAATTACAAAGGGGGCGTCGGGGGGCCCGGGGGGTTGTAAAAATTTAGCGGCAAATTTTCCCCCCGGGCGTTTATTTTCAGGCGTTGACGTCATTGTATAAATTTGGGGCAAATTTCCCCAACATTAAAAAAAAATGTTTCTTCCCTTCCCCCCCAACACAAAATAAAAGAATCATGTTTAAAATAAAAGTGACGACTTTTTCCCCAGCACTTGTGTTGTTAGAAATTTTAAACCAGTTTTTTTCTTTTTTGGGGGGTGTGCGGGGCAGTGTGTTTTTTTTTTGAAAGGGGTGTTTATGTCGCAAGACGTTTCTTCTGAATTAGGATAAAAACCTTCTTGCACAAACTTCCCTCAAGAATTGCTGAATTTTCAAGACCAAAAAGGGAAGATTGGTTGAGAAAAAAAATTTTGGGAAAATTTTTCCCTTTATTCTCTTTAAAAGGGGGAAAACCGATTGGGCCCCTTCCCCGGGGGAAAAAGGTATTTTTTTTAAAACCTATCTGTGGAGCTGGCTTGTTGGGCCCTTTCCGTTCACGCTGAACGGATTTTTTTAGACCTAAAAAATTTTTAAATTTTTTGGGCTGGCTTTTTTGGAAAGTATGAAAAGGTTTTTACTGTTGGATACCTTTTTGGAAATTATCGCTTTGTCCGTCCTATTCAGGCGGCCCCCCGGGGTCTTTTTAAATTGTCTTGTTTGTTGAATCAAAATTTTTTTTAAAAAATGCACTTGGTGGCTGCTTTAATCTTCAAAAACTCCCCGATTTGCTTGTGTGCCCCCACCCCCCCCCTTTTTAGTGCTTTAATACCGCATTCCCACAATAGAATAAAACCCCCCTTGGTTGACAAAACCCCCCTAAAAATAAAGGTGGTTAACCCAAAATTTCCCCTTGTTTTGTTTTTTTTCTTTTAACGGCCCCCTCAGGGGAAACCAAAAAAACCCAAAAATCCTACACATTATTTTATGTTTGTGTTTTACTATTAGAGGGAAAAAAAAAAAAATAGGGATTTGGGGGAAACCCCGGGGCGCAGCGAAACCCGGGTTTAGCCGGTTGGGGGTGGGGAGGGGGGGTTTGGGCCCGAATGCCTATTTTTTAGTTCTTTTTCCTTAAAATTGGTAGTTTTTCTGGGGAAAAAAAAAACCGTCAAGTGTTTTCAGTTAAAATCAGTTTTGGGTTTTTCTTGGGGTTTTTTTTGGGGTTTTTCGTTTGCTCGTTTTTTTTTTTTTGTTATTTTGTTGGGTTTTGTTTTTTGTTTGTTTTTTCTCCCCGGCACGAAAAGAGGGAGCCAACGGTCAAAAAGGAAAAAATCCCCGAAGAGGGAGAGGGACAAGGGGGGGGGGGGGGGGGGGGGGGGGGGGGGAGCACGCCCCGCCTGCCCCTATCACGGGGGGTGGGCCCTGGACACAGTCCCCGTTTTTGCGTCTGGGGCCCAAATTTTTTTTTTTCATCGAAGGGCGGGGGGAAGAAACCAGGGGTCGGAAAAACTAAAAGAAAAAAATTAAAATTTTTTATCTTTCTTTTGGTTATATGTGGGGTTGTCAGTTTGGAAATGCAAGATCAAAAAATGCGAAGTAAAATCAAACTGTAAAAAAAAAAATTGGAAAAAGGGTGAAAATTTAACCTCCTCCCCACAAAAATTATGGAGGGCGCTTAAAATAGCAAAAAAATTTTTTTTAAATCCGGGAAAAATTTTAAATACCCTTAAAAAAGAAAAGTTTGGGGGAAGGTCAAAGTTTTCCCAAAAATTTCAAAAAATCTTAAATCCAAAAAAAAAAATTTAATGCCCCGCCGAAAAGAAAAAAGAAAAAAAATTCAAAATAAAAAAACCCCCCGCGTTTCCCTTTTGGTTCTTCTTCAGACAAGACAAAAACATGCAAGCTCCCCTCGCTTTTTTCCACTTTATTTTGCGCCCAATTTTTTAAGAAAAAGTGATTTTCGTTCTTTGTTTTCTTGCCCCTTAAAAGTTGTTTTCTTGCTGACGAAAAACCAAAAAAGGTCAAAAAAGCGTCTGTTTTTTCTTCGTTTGTTTGTCCTTTCGTTCCGGGGAATCAGTAATTTTTTTTTGAGTTTGTTTCAGCTTTCGTTTTCAGTCACCTCACTTTGAAAAAATGTTTTAGTAAACTTAAATATCTAAAAAGGAAAAGTTTGGGAACTTAAAGATATGAAACAAAAAAAAAGCAAGGCGGGCGGGGGTTCCGGTTTTTTTAAATTAAAAAAAAAGCTTCATAGGCCTATCCCGATTAGAAACCAGGCTCTTTGCGTTTTTTAAAATTTTAATGCTTCGTTAAAAACAGGCTAAAAACTGGGTAAGCCGACTAAAGCTGCCTGTGGCACTACATTAATCGTTTCTGTGTCTTTCGTCAAAAAACAATCATCAGCTTTCATTTTTTTTTTTTCCCCGATTTTCACGTAGGGTGTTTGCTTGTGTAATGTATCATCCACACAAAAGAAAACTGGCCCCCTTTTTTCCAAATTTTGGTGGGGGATTTTACGTGTGGGGGTTTTTACATAATGCGTGCGTTCACACACAGAACCGGGTTTTTTTAGTTTTCATTGAAGGACTTGTCGGGAAGGGGTTTGGGGAAGATTTTTATCCTCGGGCCCCCATCAGGGGGGTTACAGAAAAGATAAAATTCTTGAACCGAAGGCGTAAAAGGGGCCGGGGGGGTGTGGGGGCGGGGGGGTTGGGGGGGGAGGGGGGGGGTGATGGGTGGGTACAGTTTTTGCCTGAGGAACCGGGGGGGGGAACACGAGTTAGTTCCCTGGTCTCCCCCCCCATTATTTATGGCAACCGGTTGGAACACATCTGTCTGTGCATGTGTCCGGAAAGACTCTGTCACTTTTCAGTGCTAGAGGAAAAAGGGTGCAAAAAAAATGATCTGTCACAAAGGGGATTTCCCCGAAATGGGGGCAAAAAGGGGAAAAAAAAAGATAAAATGTCCACGCCTTTAAAAACACACACACACACGCTCGGCGCGCGGGGCCGGGGCCCAACACCCCCCCACACCCCCCAACCCCAACACACACACCCCACACACACACAAAACACACCCCAAAAACAAGGTTTGGGGGAGCGCCCTTTTTATGTTAAATTTAAATCAGTTAAAAACCTCTGTAAGAGAAAAAAATTTTTCCAAAAAAGGAGCCCTGTCCGTGCCCCCCAATTTTAAAATAATGCTTGGGAACCTCAAGAAGGAAAAAAAAGGGAATTTTGCTGTGTGATACATGTATGAATAATGCCACACGTTCAGTGGAGGGGGTGTAGGAAGCGGTTGGGGGAAAAAGGGGGAAAAGGAAGAGACTGGGATTCAATTAAAAACACATTCTCACATTCCCCCTTTTGCTGGTGTGGGGCCCCTTGGCGCGCGCGCGGGGGGGGGCCCACACCACACACAAAACCCCCCCCCACAAACCCCACAAAACACACACACACCTTTAAACAAATTCTTTTAAACAAAAGAACAACCACTGCACGCCCCAAAGACCCCCAAATGCAACTTAACAAGTATCACCCCGTACCATGCCAATTAAAAATTTTTGTCATTTAAATTTTATTTTTTCATTTTTTAATTTTTAGGCCAGGGATTAAATCATCCAAACTGCAGCCCAAAGGGGTGTAATTCTTCCTAACTTGCCCTGGGGGTTTTGGGCTTGATGGGAAAAATCCTGAAAATTTTTTTTTTTTTTTAAATTTGGGGGATAGACATAAAATAAAGTTAGCGGATAGAAAAAAAAAAATGAAAGTTAAAAATTTTTTTTTGGCCCCATGGGAGAAGGGGAAATTATATCAGTCTTGAAACAGGATTCCAAAAAGGGTTCCTTTCGGAAGAAAAACTTAACGTCAAGTAGAGGGTCGGAAAAAAAACCTTTTTTGACGTGACTCCCCCCGGGTTAAAACCTCCCTCCTGCCCCGCCAGCCAAGACTCATCCCCCCCTCCCCCCCATCTCCGGGGTTCACCAGTTTTCTTTCCCCCTCGACAGCCTGAGAGATGTGGCCACACGCCCCAATTAGATTTTTGCACTCAATTACTATGTCATCACGTAAGCGTTTTGAGGGCCTGCCATTGGTTTGAACCGCGTTTAATGTTAAACTATGGTTGATCAAAAAAAAAAACTCCAGCCCCTCTTTCCCCTTTTTTTGGGGGGATTACCGATGACAAAAAAATACAATCTTCAAATGGTGACCTTCCTCAGTTGAGTCATATTTCAGGCCCTTTTGGGCCACCAGATGTGGCGCTCCCAAATAGTCCCTTCCTTTTATTTTAACCCGACGCTTGGAACCACCTGGTTTTACCCTTTACGGCCATATGAAAGAAAACGAGGAGAACCAACTTTAGACACAAGAAAATTCTCAAAATGTTAACTTTGGGCAGTCATAAATCCGACTCCTAAGCAAGGCCTTACTGCATTTATTTTTTGGGGTGCAGCCTTTTTCTGCCTGAAGTACTTCTCTTCCCCTCTCTCTCTCTCTTCTCCTCCTTTCTCTCCTCTTTCTGGTTTAGGAACAATCACCTTTGCCCCGGCGAGGTCAAAAGTTAATCCCCAAAAAAAACTATTTCTGTTTGACAGTCTAGTCGCGTCCCTTTTTTTCTAAATAAAATTGCAGGACGTTGATTCAACGCCCCCCCTTGCGCTGAAATGAATGAAAATAAGTGATTGCTCGTCTTTTTTTGTTGCCTGGTGTTGTGTTCTTGCCCGAAGAAGACCCCAAGAGGTCGAAACGCGTGTGTTTTGTTTTTTGATTCGTTTTTTCTGCGTTTTCTTGGGGTTTCGTATTAGTTAATTAATGTCAAAATTTAAATTTCTTTGCCTTTTCCGAGCATTGTCCCTATCCGAAATACAAATCTTATTATTTGTTTTAGTCCCGGCGGCGGAAGGAACAAAAAAAACAATGTCGGTCTATCAATGCCCCCTCGAAAAAAAATCACTTTAAAATTTAAAATGTGGCTGTTTTTTTTTCTAGGAAAAAGACTCCGCTAAAGAAAAAAAGAAAAAAGAAAAAAAAAAGATTAAAAAAAAAAAAAAAAAAAAAAAAGAAAAAAAATAGGCATTTTCATTTAAGCGATTTCTACTTTAAAAAAAGATGAATGGTAAGAAACCCAAAGGGGCCCGTGGGCGGCTCCCCATTTTGCCTTAAACATGTGGCTATAAGAAAAAAGGAAAAGTGCTCCCCGGATTCCCGAAAGGGGGAGGAATGATGAAACCCTCGGTGCTCAACCAATCATGACGCA
>JAMYXO010005164.1:0-16004 GCA_033310375.1 Conus canariensis | reverse complement strand
AAGTATGGGAAAAAATTTTAAAAAAGATGGAAAAAGAAAAAAAAAAAAGGGTTTTTAAAAAGAAAAAGAGGGAGAAGAAAGAAAAAAGAAAAAGAAAAAAAATTTCAAAAAGAGAATTTTTTTGGGTTTGGGTTGCTTGTTTGTTTTTTTGGGTTCCCCTCGGGGGGGCAAAAAGGGGGTGTGTTTGCATTTTGCCCCCAGTCATCTTTTTTGGGCCCTTTTCTTGCAGATTCAAAAGGCTGCTTTAGATCTTTTTGGGGGTTTTTCCCCCCAAATTTTCTTTTTCCCCCCGGGGGGGAGGAAACTACTTTAAAAAGAAAAAAAAAACTCGGTAAGGGAACTTTTAACCTAAGCCCCGCCCCCCCCGGCCCGGAAAAAGGGGCGGGATTTTTCTTTTTGGGGTTAGATTTTTTGAATCGGGGGTTTTTTACAATATATTGCAGAAAAAGACGGCCTTTTTTTTAAAAACTGATGCTGACGTGCCGTCATCCTTTAAGCTGCAAAACTAGCCATTTTCTCTTACTACAGGCATGAAAAGCATACAACCCCAACCCAAAAGATACCCTTAAAATGCCCAAGCACACCCTTTGGCCAAAAATACGAAAAAAAATTTACTTTATTAAAAACTTTGGTTGGGTTTGGGGGGAAAACTTGAATTTGCGGGTGCCAAGTTCCAATGCCAAAAAAAAAAACCCAAAACATTTTTCCTGGAGTCCAACAATTTGGGTTATTTGTGGACTGGACACTTTCTTGTTAAAAGAATCGTAACTTCAGTTTTGGGGTTGGAAACAGTAACACAGGGGGAAAAATCAAACACAACATGCAGTTTCAGTGGCAGCAGGCAGTGTGGACTGACTGACTGCCACAATGACAGTAACAATGTATGTTTCAGTTTGTTGCCAACACTCACAAAAACCAACAACTATCTTTACACCAACCATACACTGAGAATGAAATGAAACACAAAAGATCAACCACCCATTCACACAAACCTTACCTTCTTTACGTCTCTGAGTTTGGCTCTCTTGCTCCTGACACAATCGTGTCACTGTTGGTTTGAGGCTTGCATTTGCAGCTGGCGAATGACAGAGAGTGCTTTAATACATTTTTCTGTTATAATAGTTGCACAGGCATCCTCTTTCAGCTGTCTTCGGACCCAATTCCAGCTTCCACCTTTACCTTCCAGGTGTGTTGGTCTTGGAAACTGTGCTCTTGAAGTTGACGACCGCAAATATCCATGATAACTGTCCCGAAGAACAAAATCTTTCCTCGGTGTGGTGACAAAATTTATCACAATCGCCTAAACTGGCTGGAGGCACCTGAAAAAGCATGAACGCTTACTCTTTGCTTATTTCCTGATGAATTCCCGCACCAGACACAGCACACATTCGCCCCATCTCACTCAGCCCAACAGCGAAAAGCGACTTGGCTTTCTAGTCATCATAATCGGGAAACCCCCCCTTTTATCGAAATCGAGGCTCTCGTTCCTGTTTCAGCCTCTGCTTTCCCAGTCCGCAGGAAATGCTGTTCTCACTGCAAGATGAGAGCACAGGCGGCTGATTCGGGGCTGGGTTTCGCAATACGACCACATACCAAAACCGTGTATTTGGTCCAAATAGATTGTAAAATGGGTGAGAACTCCTTTAAGCAACAATGATTTTCTTTTCTCTTATTTCAAAGTTGGCAATAAGCGTGTAATCTGCGTGACTTCGTTTCTACCAAACTGGCTAACGTGACCTGTCTGAAGAAAATGTATGAGAAACACTACGCCTAAGGGAAGATAATTACACTTAAACTATGCAGGAAAACTCCTTCCTTCCAGTTTCGTCAGACTTGACAAAATACTGGGACAGAAATCTACGTTACGTAAGCAATGTTACTGCAGAAAAGGTTACTTGTTTGTTCCGTGTCAAGTTTTTATTTTTTGCGGAACCCACGCTATTAAAGCATCACAATTGCTTCCCTGGTTTCACCATTTGCATTCCACATTTGGGATGTGAAACAGTGTAGCCATGAATAATGATTGATATGCTGGTTAAAGTGAGCTTGGTTTCCAAGTTCAAAACACAGGTGGGTACCTTCGTAGTAATTATGATTTTTAGATACGTTGTTAGAGCATGAAAAACGGTTAAACCAAAAATCGGGGCGTGATGTGTCTTAGGTAGTTTTTTTTTTTAATGCACAATGTAGCAATGTCAGTTGTAACGTAGCTTACATACCTTCATTAGACTTGTCTGTTTCTCGAAAGTGTCTGTTGCAAAAGCCGTGTCAGAAAGCCAGCAAGTATAAATGTTTTCTGAATCTATAAAAAAGCCGTCATGATGTTTGTTGCCTCAATGGTCACGTGTGCAGCTTAACAGCTGCAACTATGGGGAAGAAAGTGATGGTAACGGAGAATACATTCCTTGGGAAGCCTATCATTAATTTTTTTCTACATGAAAGAATAGAAAGTTGGAACTTTGGACATTGAGAACAGGCAGAACAAGTATTATTGATACAATACAATGAGTTCAGGGTGTAGATATTAAAAGCAAAAGAAAGCGAATGTATGGGGTTTAATGATAACGTAGATTACAGAAATGGTAACGTAGCTTACAAAACTAAATTTGTGACTTATTGTACTCCCAACGGGAGTAATTATACATCAGAATGGAGAGAAAATTTCTCTGTGTTTCTGTTTGTTGTGTGTCTGCTGGTCTGTCATTCTGTCTTTGTAATGTACAGGAAACAGATTTATGTTCTACGTCATTTTCTGATCACGCAAACGTACTTGGCGTCAAGGCATTGTTGGAATCTTCTTCGAAAGCGGCCATGGAAAAGGGCCCTGTGATGGCCTTGGGGGGTGGCAAAGAGGATGGCCGACCTAGCATCCTGCCAAAGCAGGACAATCCAGGATGCTGAAGACATTCTTCAAATGGGGAAAGGGACCTCAAAAACAGGTTCACTACATCTTCGTTAGTGATGGAAGATGTGAACAGAGAAAAACAGATCTTAGAAAACCCTGACCAAAGACACCGTCCCATGCAAAGGGACTATGAAAGTACACTCTGTTTACACTGTAGAGAGAAACGTCATCATGACCAGAACAACCTCTTGCTGTTGTCACAATTGGTCTGACAGGGGACCGCTCAGTCAAGTCAGTGGACCTCAATGCACCATGTGGAAGAAATTTCCAAGCTCAGTCAATCAAAACATCCATCGACTGCATGGACAACACAAGACCATACTCCAGTGACACATTGTGATTCTACAGGACTGTCGACCTCAGCTGTGGAGGAACATCGACTAAAGCCAAAGGCCCAGCGCTACCTGATTCCGAAATCCTGGACGTTCATCCTGACAAAGGTGACTTTGTTTGCAGCAGTGTATCAAAGCAGTGGTACGTCGGGGAAAGTCAAGGACATTGATGAGGAAGAAAGGAGAGTGCTATATTGAGTTCATGGAAAAGAGTAAAAAAAAAGTTGAGAAACTCCTACAAGTGGCCACGTCACCAGATGAATTGTGGGTGTCCTTTGATGACATCATCTGCTATAACAAGAACCAAAAGCACAGGTCGATTTGGGCGGACATTTCAGCTTCAGGAAGATCAGCATCTGATCAGGGATTTGTTCTATCAAAAAGTGCAGTGACTTGGCTGTTTCCCATCATTTGGATGGCTAGGATTAGCAGCATCTTGCAGTCACATTTTTCTTTGTCTGTGTTCAATACACACGTACTGAATCACCCACTTAAGGGAGAGTTTCCTTAATATGTGTTACCATAAAAGACATTTTTTTTTACATTAAAGTGTTTAAGTTCTTTTATAAACAGGAAAGTAACAGAGACTGACCAGAAGTAATCTACGTGATCAGAAGTAATCATACGTTTCCTTTGTTGAAATCCCCAGCTATGAAGCTAAAAAAATAATACTAAGGTTCATAATCTTTCATTTTGCTTCGTTCATTCCGGTAGGTTTGGTCTTTTGGAAGTTTCTGGCAATGTGTAAAAACTGTAATCTACGTTACAAGAGCTTGTAATCTACGTTATAATTATTTTTGAGGTTTGAGTAAATTTTCACCTACTTATTATCACACAGTTCGGTGAAATTTAGTGAAAGGAGTGATTAAGTTTCACTTTTTCATTATACATTTTTGTCCTTCCTATTGTTATGCTAAATAAGAGATTTTGTTTGAGGAGTTGGGTGGATGAAAAAAAAAGCTTTTTTCTTTTAGCTGTTGAAAATTCATATAAAGTTTGACGAGTTTGCTTAGAGAAAGCAAACAGGCGTAGTATGCTATGAAACGATATTAATTTCTGGAGTTGAAAATGGAAAGTATTGGTGGATTTTGTTTCCTGTTTTGCGTTCATTGAATTTTAAAGCTAGCAATTGTGGCGTAACGCAAATTACAACATTCGTTTCAGGCCATTGTGTTCAATGAAAAATTGCAAAAAAAACTGTTTGAGGCCGAGATTTTTTTAAACCAAATATTGCAGAAGGTTGTTCTGTGAAACTAATAAAAATTTATGTTAAAATCGATTTGTTTCCTTTTATGATATTTTGGATTCTGATTTGTACATCTTTCTGTAGAACGATGTATAATCTTCTGCTGGGTTTTGACCAGTAAAGCTTTCCATAACTTTTTGCTGAAAACTACTTATGTTTTGATCAGAAACTGAAGGTGGGAGGCACATCTAAACTATATATGTCCTGTTTCATGACACAGTCCAGTTGTTTTTCTAACTGTTCAAGGAAGGTGCATGAGTAAACTGGAAGGAAGGCGGTTCCAAATCACCACAGTTGAGAGAAGAAGTTCTGTCGGAGACTTGTGCTGCATCTGTGTTATTTTTTTTTCAGCTTAAGCAATGTCCCCTGGTGATTGTCCTAATCTCTTTCTCAAACAAGGAGTTTTCCAACATGTACAGTCCATGTGTATACTTATACACTTCTATAAGATCATCCTCGTATCCTTCTGTAAGACATGCTGGGTAGTTTCATCTTTTCTAGCCTTTCCTCATAACTCAAACCTTTCAGGTAAGTTGTGCTGGCCCAGACCTAGTGCGTAACAATGAGAGACAGAAAAGTAAGAGAACAAAATGTGAACGTGTTTGCGACTGTACGTGAGCGCGAGCGAACTGTGCACCTATTTCTGTGCGTGCGATTGTGGAATGCAGTAGTTTACAGTGGTAGGCATCTGTGTAGAGCTGGCACTGTGGTTTTAAATGCATTAGCAGATTTCTGACCGATACCCCATATCTCTCCCATCACTTTCTCACCAACACCTGCCCCGGAAGGATGACGAAACTGTAGATCCTAACAGTTCAATACACAACAGATGATCGGAGTAAAGAATAAAGAATTACTGTTTCTTCACGGCATATAATGGATGCCAAAACGATTCAACCAGAACACAACACCAGAGAGCGGAAGCGCTCGCCGCTGCTGAATAAGAGACAATATTGGGTCAACCCCGATATGGTATCATAATCCAATAATAAAATGAATGACCACTGTCACTGCCCTGAACTCAAACAGCGCAGTATCACCAAAACCGATAGCGATCGAAAACAAATGACCGGCGAGGCCATATATAGTAACGAAGACCCAGACATACTAACAAAAGCGGGAGCGACAGGACGGCGCCCCCTGCTGGGCTGTACGTGACTAGGCATACGCCTAATCAATTTCAACTTGCAACCAAATCACTGCACTAACTTAAAAATAACACAATAAATTTAAAAACTACCTATTCCAACTTCCAATCATAATCACAAAAAGAAAACATAATGCATTAAATATATCAATGCATAACACCGCAAATATTCATCAATTCAAACCACCAATGTCATATAATTCACCAACTTCACACAAACAACCATATACCATTTTCTTTCCAACTACAATATCCACCTTCACACTCCCTCTTCCCCCTACTCGAGGTCAAAGCACACCACCATCCCCCCTCCCATTATCGCTTCGGCGCAACAGCCATCCTTCATATGAAAAGAGGGGCATACGAAATAATTTTCTTCTCCAATCAAAAGAAAAATAAGAATAAACAAAAACCTATTATAATCCTCATCAATTTTCATATATACGAACTTATGGTTTGACTGGATAATTACCGGAATAAAAATACCACGGTTTTTTTTTTTTTTTTTTTTTTTTTAATCATTCAACGAACGACGGAGACACAATGCAGTGAAAACCACAACCACCGCACATACCGACATTCGGCGCGCGCGCGCGCGCATGACGATATTCTCTCGCCTGAAACAGTAGCGCGCATCAAGCATATGACACCTCCCTCTCACTCCTTCCCCCCTTGTCTACAAGCCGGCGCGATTTACGGCCCCTAGATCCTCTGTGTGTGTGGTTTGTTTGTTTGTTTGTTTGTTTCATATATTATATATACTAAACTGAATCGCGCTTCTCACGTTTCGCTATGTACAAACGACGCGTTTCGATCCAGAATCATCTACCTCCAACTCCCTTCTTCAATGAACAAACCTCCCTACACTTCTCACCTGGAGTTACGATGACCAACGAAGACAATACAGGACAAACACCCCGCCAGAGCAACTCTCAGACCGGGGAAACCCTCGCTCCCTTGAAGGCGTGGACACTGGTGGCAGACACCGACACACAGAAAATTCTTCTAGAATCCCGAGCGGGTCACAAGGACACACCGGATGGGTTTCCTGGCAGGCCCACTAAACAAAGTGGCAAAACCGCCTCACCAAACGCTGATAGAAGACCTCCGTCTCGAGCCAGGAGTTTTTGCTCAGGGGGGGCAACTGTTTTTTTTTTTGTGCGTTGCAAGTTGCCCTTTTCCCGGGCACCCCTTCTCTTTTTTGTTGCTTTTAATTTTTTTTGATAAATCAATCAGGGTTTTTGAGGTTGGGTTTAATGAGTAGGACATTTTTAAGGGTTTTTTTTTGTTGAATTTTTGGAATTTTTGTGTTTTTTTGGGGAAATTTGTTTGTTGCTAAGATTTTAAAAAATTTTTTTTCCCCTACTTTTGTTTTTACTTGTCCTTCGTATGGTGGGTTGTTCCCTTTTGATTTTTCTTTTCCTATTTTTCTTAATTCTGTTCGTTTGTTGCCCTTGGCTGTATTTTTATTTTTGTAATTGAAACCCACTTTTTTAATGCTTCTTGAAAAATTTTGTTGCTGGGATCAATTTAATGGTTTTTTTTGCATGACAGGTTGGATAGTTCTTGTTTTTTACCATTGGGTATTGTTTTTTTTATAGATGGTGGGTGGTTGCTTTTGGTTTTCGTTGCTGGTTTGTCATTTGGGTTTTTTTTTTTATGGTTTGTACACATGGTCATTGAAGGGCTTAAAGTTTTGTTAGGTATTTTTTCCCACTTTTTTTTTTTGCTTCTTTTGTGGTTTTTTAAAGGTTGGGGTTTTTAAAGATTTTTTTCTTTAATTCTTTTTTTTGTTTTCAAAAGGTTCTTGGATTATTGTTTAAAAGCAGCGAGGCGTTTTATATTGTATAAACCGGCCCGTTTTCCCAAATTTTTTTGGATGTTGGATTGCATGAAAAAGTCCGACTAAATTAAAATTTTTTCGGGCCCCTCATTCGATCCCCATGGTTACATCAAAAGTGGGGTTTTTTTGTTTTTTTTTAAAACCCAAATTTTTTTTTCTGTATGGGTAAGGTTTTTTTTTTTTTGGTTTTGGGAAAAAAAATCTCAAATTTTTGACCTGTTTATTTTTTTTTTTTTTGTTAGCAAATTTCAAAAACTTTGTTGGTAGTTTTTCTCTATGGGGTGGTTTGAAAATCTACTATGTCCCAAAAGTAAAAGAAAAATTTTTTATTTCTCTGTTTGTTTGGGGGTTTCTTTTTCCATTGTTTTGAATTCCCTAGTGTTTTTTTTCCCAAGGTTTTTTTAAAAAAAAAAACCTTATCCCTAAACCTTGAAAAAGAAAAAAATTTGGGTTAAAAAAACGGGCAAAAACTCCCATTTGTTTTAACCCTGGGATGTTTTTATGGTGCCGAAACTGTGAAAAATTGTGGCCCTTTTCCCTGCTATCCCAAAATCCAAAAAAAAAAACTTGGAAAAAAGGCCGGTTTATACCCGGGGATGACGGCCTCCCGCATTAAACCCTTAAAACCCCAAAAGGGAAAAAAATTTAAAACAAGGGAAAAAGAAATTTTTGTTAAAAAAAAATTTTTTAAAAACCCAAAAAACTTTTAAAAAAAAAAATAGAAGGGAAACATTAAAAAATTTGTGAATTTTCCCAAAGGGCATAACCATTTTGACCTCAAAGGGCCCTGTGTTTCAAACCATACAAAAAAAACCCCAAAGGGCATAACCAGTTTACCCAAAAAAATCAAAAGCAAACCCCCACCATCAAAAATTTAAAAAAAATTTCCCCAAAAAGGTTTTTAAACGAGATATCCCCCCCTTTTTAAAGCAATGAAAAACGCCTTCTTTTTAGCCGCCCGCCAAAAGAAAATCAAAAAAGCATTTCAAAAAAGGGGTTTAAAAATTACAAATACAAAACAGTCCAGACAACAACCGAACGAATTAAGAAAAATGGGGGAAAGGGAAAGGGTATATGGTTTCCCAAACCCCCCATACGATGGGGCAAGTAAAAAACAAATTTTAGGAAAAGAATTTTTTAAAATTTTTTAGCAACTTTTCCCAAAAAAACAAAAACTGCCCAAAAAATTATTCAAAAAAACCCCATTAAATTTGCCCAATTCTCATTTTATCCCCAACCTAAAAAACCATGTTTGATTCATTAAAAAAAATAAAAAAGCAACATAAAAGGGGAAGGGTTGGAAAGGAATTTTGGGCAACGGAAAACCTAAAAAAGCAGTGCCCCCTAAAGAAATAAATGCCCTTCCCCCAGCAACATTGTATACCAAGTTTCCGGAAAACATCAGATAAAAAAGAAGAAAAAAACTTTAGGGTGGGGATTACTGAAAAAAAATTTTTAAAAACCAGTTTCGCAAACCATTATCGTATTTCAAAAAAAAAAAAATTAAAAAAAATCAAAAAAGAGTGGGGAAAAATTTAAACCCGGGACTAAAAGAAAAAAAAAAAATAGACTAAAACATATAAATGGAAAATCATAAAAAGGCCAGCACATAAACAAAATATTTCAAAAAGATCCCAATCTATGCCCCAAAAGAAAAAATTGGTTAATTTTATGCCCCCCCAAATTAGAAAAACTCGGGAAAACCCCAAAAGTAAAAAATTGAAAACAATTGCAGGCACAAGTGGAAATCTTTGCTAGCACATTCCCCCTAAAACAGGCCCAAATAAGAACCACAGGCCGCCCCGTGCAGAAAAATGAGTTCCGCCGGGCACACACAGAGTTGAAACCCAAGTCCCGAAACGCCTTAAAAGACCTTTTGGCGTGCCCCAAAAGACACCCAGAAGTTTGAAAAAGCTAGAAACAAAGCTTGAAAGATTTTACCCACTTCTTTTTTAAAAATTTTTTTAACTTAATATTTTATATATTATTTATTTTAAAAACAGTAAAGTAGTTTACAAATCCAAACAAAAAAGATTTAAATATCCCAAATTTTGGGGCTTTTTTTGGGCCTTGTAGGGGGGGTACAGACTTTTTCCAGTAAAAAGTTTCCGCTTTCTCCCCCCCCAGACCCCTAAAACCACGAATCACAAAATGTATAAGTGGGGAAAAAGGCCCCTTTTAAATTTTAAAAATTTTTTTAATTTTTAAAAAAAAACGTTGAGTATAAACTTTTCCCATAAACAAAGGAAAATAAAATTAGGATGGGAGTAAAAGGGGGGGGAGGGGGCCAAAGGGTGCGGTTTGAAAATTTAGGTTGCCCCAACATTTTGATTGCCCCAGCCCAAAGATTTTGAAAATTTGCAAGTGAGCGGGGGAAAAAGCGGGGAGAGAGAGAGAGAGAGAGAGAGAGGGGGGGAGAGGGGAAGACAAAAGGGGGGCGGCGGGCTGAGGAGAGAGACAGAGCGCTTGGGGGGGGGGGGGGGGGGGGGGATTTCCACGTTCAGAGAAGCACCCCGGGAAAAAATTTTTTTCCCCCCGGTGCTTTTTTCATGGGGGGATGAAAAAAGGGGCCCACGACGAGAACCATTATTGTCCGGGAGCTAAACGTAAAAGTGAAACATCTCAAAAAACACCCAAACGAAACAAAGCCCCCTGCGTAGAACACAACAACAAAACACACACACACACACACACACACACACCACCCCCAAAAACCCCCACACACAGAACAAACAAACAACACACACCACAAACAAAAACACACACACAAAACACACAAAACACGGGAGGGGGAAAATGATTCGAATATTGTATTTAAAAGGGGGGGGGGCGGGGGGGGGGGGGGGGGGGGGGGTGGAAAAGAGGGAATGTAGGGGGGGGGGGAGGGGGGGGGGGGAGAGGGGGGGGGGGGTTTGGGAAAGGGGGGGGAAATTTAAAGGGAAAGGGCAGACAAACAGACTCGGGGACAGGAAGGCCGAGGGAGAAGAGGGGGAGAGAGGGGAGGATGGAGAGAGAGAGAGAGAGAGAGGGGAGAGGGAGGGGAGGAGGAGGAGAGAGAGTGGGGGGGGAGGGACAGTAGACATCTTTTACGACAGACAGGCGGGAAAGGACAGACAATCAGAAACGGGAAAAAAAGGGATAGGCAGGAAAAAAAACAGAGGGGGAAGGTAGGGAGTTTTAGGGATTAAAAATTACACCTGGGGGGATTTTTTAGAGGGAAAAAAGGAGAGAAAAATGCAGAAATGTTGAGGGGAAATGGGGGGGGGGGGGGGGGGGGGGGGGGGAAAAGGGGGGAGGAAAGGGGGTGGGTTTCCGTGGATGGGTACGTGGGAAAAAAGGGGGGAGAGGTTTGAAGGGGGACAGGGGTTGAGGGGTAGGAGGTAGGGGAAGGGGGAGGGGGAAAGGGGGTGGGGGGAGCGGGGATGGGATTGCGCCCGAGGGAAAAATAGAGGGCAGAAACGTCGGGGAGGAGGAAAAGGTTTTGGGGGGGAAAAAACGTGCTGATAGATTAGGGTTTTCTCAAACATGTTTTTCCAACAAAAATGTATACCCTTATACAACTCAAATTCCCCCATCTCGTCAACATTACTAAAATTGCTTTATAAATACACCCAATTACATAAGTTTAATACAAATTTTCCCATGCGTTTCCACACATATTGACGCCCCCCCCCCTCCCCTTACATACCTAAAATAAAAACCCCAAAAGACACATTATCCCCAAAACACACACCCACACACCCCCACACCCCACACCCCCACAAAACACACCACACACACAAAACACAACACCCCCACCCTCCCCAAACACCCCAGAGATTGCTGACAAAAAAATTTTTAATGATTAAAATGGGGAAAAATATGCAGTTGGGACTGTAAACCAAAAAGAAGAGGGTTACCCCAAGCGTTTTGGGAGACCAAAAGGAAAAAATATTTTTGGGATTTTGTTTAAATCCTGAATTTTTCCCCTTCGAATCCTAATTTTTAATACTTTTAAAAATTTTTACTTTTTCTTTGGTTAAAATTGCTTATCCGAAGTTTTGTGCCCGGGCAGTGAAAAAAATGGTGGGGCAAATTGTGATTTCCCTGTGTTCTTTAATAGGGTGTGTTAATTTGTAAATAAAATCTAGTTTTGGGGGCCCATTTTTGGGTTTCCCCAACTTATTGCGCATTTCTTACAGGAGCGACAAAAAACAAAAAAATAAATTACTATTTTTTATTTTATATTTATTTATAAAATATTTTTTTATATATATATATACATATATCCCTTGCGCTTACGCGCTTCGACCCGTCTCCCCACGGCGAGTTTGTCGTGTAGTTTTCCCGGGGCCCCAGTTTTACGTTGTGGCCCCCAAAAATTTGCGGGCACGGGGCAAAGCGTCACGTGATTGCCGACCCCACGTTGCTGTTTGTAGGTAAACCCAAAGGGTACTTGATACCAAATTTGGTTTGGGGATCCCGGCCCCAAACGTGGCCGTTTTATAAGCGAACAGGCAGACAGACAAATGAGCTTTATATAATTTTATAGTTTGTGCGGTGTGCATGCATGAGTGCTGCTTGCGGTGCCCTGGTGTTGGGGTGATTTTGTGTGTGTGTGTGTGTTGTTTTGGGGGTGCGTGAGTTTCGTCGGGTGCTTTCTTTCGTTGCGCGCGCGCGCGCCGGGCCCCGGGGGGGGGGGGCCCCCGCGCGCGCGGGGGTGTGTGTGTGTGTTTTTGTGTGGTGTGTGTGTGTTTAGGAAAACCTTTTTGGCTAATGTGTTAAAGTGCCCAGCTTGCTTGATTTTTTTTTTTTTTAAATTTTTTTATTTTTTTATTTATTTAAATTTTTTTTTAGAATTTGTGAAATGTTTAAAAAAGATTTCTTTATATACGTTAAAAGGGGCAGTTCAAGCCCTTTTGGGAAAAACAGAAAGGGGTTTTTCATTGTTTGGATATGCAGTTCTAAAGCCCCCTTTTTTTTTGGAGGTTTGGTGAGGACATGACTTCTGTGTGTGTTGTTGTTGTTGTTCTTCAATTTTTAAAGTCTTCCCAATTAACGTGATTACAGACCCGAAAAGATGGGGAGGGGAGAGGGGAGAGAGGGGGAGAAGAGGGGGAGGGAGGGGATAAGGGAGGAAAAAGGGGGAGGGGGAAAGGGGTTGGGGGGAAGGGGGAGGAGAGTGTGAGTTGTGGTGGGTTTTTGTTGTGGTGAGACAGAGAGAAGGGGAGAGGAGAGAGAGGAGAGAGGGGTGTGTGTGTGTGTGTGTGGGGTGTTTTGTGTTGTTTGTGTGTGTGTGTGTGTGTGTGTGTGTGGGGTGTGTGTGTGTGTGTAGTTCTTTTTGAAAATTTGGGGGTTTTTTTGAAAGTTTAAAAAAGATAAATTCCTACTGGACTACGTAATAAAAAGTGTGCATTTTGAACAAAGTAAAGCTAATTAAATTTTTTTATTTTAGGTAATGTCAGTTGGGGTCGATTTTAATGTGAAAAAAATTTGTTTCCGCCCTTTGCCTGTTTCTTTGCTCTTGGACAAACTAGTTTTAGGTGACTCACAATAAGAATTTCCCCAAAAAGCTTTAAACATTTTTTGGGGGTAAATTTTGGGTTTGAAAAGGGGAAATTTAAAGCTCCTATTTGGGAAATTTAAAGGATACTACCTCTCTAGATATCGGACTTTCGAATTTGTTAATTGCGTCTTGGGATGAATGTCAGGATTTGATCGTTTTTCAATTTTGATAATATTGACTATCTGTGTCTTTCAATAACCTTTTGAAACTGTTAAGAGATGCTTTATTAATCAAGGTATAACAAATTTTGATAGGTCTAGCGGAATGTTCAGTGCAGTTGTGCCTTCAATATTTCGAGTGCTCTCCGAGCAGCTTGATCAACTTTCTCATTTGTTTAGATTCCACAATGTGAGGGCACCCAACAGAACGTCACATTTATTCTTTTCATCGATAGGAGATGTGTCACGTAATTTTAATTTTTGTAATAGTCTTTACAACGAATTTTTGAATTTAAAGACTGTAAGGAAAAAAGAGCTGACTTTGAGTCACTGCACAGTAAAAGTGGACAATTTTCTATGGAAGAATTTAAAAACATGCTTCAGGGCCATCAGAATAGCAACCCAATTCTGCAGTAAAAAATTTACAAGTGTATGCCAGATGATATAAATTTTTCTACTTTTATTTTGGTATTTTAAAAGCTGCTCCTGTTCTATAGTCATCTAACACTGAGCCATCTGTAAAAATTTGAAAATGGTCCTTTTATTGATTTTCCAAATGAGAATTTACATAATATTTTAAGAGATATGGTGGATCGTTTTTGTTCAGTTCAGTTTTAGTTTGTGTCATAAATTTGCTTTGGTTTGTTACCATTTGGAATGGGTGGAAAGGACGAGTCGACAGCTATTTCAATTTGGTTAATGTTGGTTTTTTTAAGAAGGTAGATGTGTATGACTGAATAGATTTAGTTGATTTTATGTCTTTTGCTCTTTTAGCAAAATCTGTCTCTGAAATGAGAGATACTTCATTTGTACAGAAACTTTTCTGTGAAAGGTTCTTTAAAACAAATTTAGAGGCGGACACTTTTCGAAATTCGTTCAAAGGAAAGATTCCAATTTCATTATAAGTCCCAATGTTAAAATGCATGTGTGGGAACTCCAAGAGCAAGTTTATATGCTTTGCAGTCTACACTTTGTAACTTATTAAGTAGATGCTGTGGAGCACTAAAGAAAACTTCTTGAGCATAAATCAATCTAGAGCGCACAAGAGCCGAAGATAGGAGTGTTAAAACTCTCTTTATCTTGTCCCCATTTTTGTTTGCTTATGATCTTTAGAAAGTTTTAAACTTTTTCTTGCTTTATTCAAAATATTTCAATATGTTGGTTCCATGAGAGTTTTGATGTTAAATATTTCTCCCAGGAATTTAACAGATTTGACGTATTGTAAAGACTGACCCATTCAGGGTGAAAATTTTGGATAGTTTCTCTGGGTCATATCCAGAGTTAAAAAGCATTAGATTTGTTTTTTCTGCCGAGAGTGTCAATCCTTTTCATGTAAGAAACTACTGATTTTGTTTAATTCATGTTGTTTTGATCTTTATGTAATTTAAGGATCTTAATGGGGTTTTTCTTTTCATAGTGACTTTCATTTACAGAAATATGTCGTCAGCAAATTGTACTAAAACTATTGTCTTTGGTTTAAACCTTTTGTTTATATCTGCAATTAGGATATTAAATAAATTGGAGATAATATGTCCCTTGTGGAAGACCCATTTCCAGTGTTTAGTGTTGAATATGTATGCTCTATTCTTGTTTGAATAATTCTACTTTGAAGGAAAGCTTTGAATAGTTATAAATGGTTCCATTTATTCCCAAAAGTTTTAAGTTTATACAAAAGTCGTTCATGCCATACTTGTTCGTACGCTTTCCTTATGTCAAAGAACGTTGCCAGGATGTTTTTTCGTCTTGCGAACTGTTGTTTTACATGTGTTGTGAGTTTTACTAGATGTTCTTGTTGCTGATCTGCCTTTCTGAAAACCAGCTTGATTTATGGGGATTTAATTTTTGTTTTTTTCAAAAATAATAAATTTTTTAGGAAAAATTTTTCCTTAGTTTACATGCGTGCGCCGTCAGGGCAATTGGGGGTAGCGTTTATGTTTTCTTTGAGGTTTTCCTTGTTTTGTTGGCTATGATAGTTTTCTTCCTAATGAAGGAAATTGCCCTTTCCCAGCATTTTTGAAGAATATGAGTAAAGCGTTTTACATTGGGGGCATGACGTAAATTTATTAGAGATACCGCAAAACCCCTGTGTTTTTTTTTGGGGCCAGTTAGCAAGAATTCTTTACTTTTTGATTTTTTATGGGGGATTAGATAGGGTTTATTATAGGGTCTGGTCGTTGTAGATGGTTCCTTCTTTTGCTCTCTGTGCAGTCTATTTTCTGTTGTAAAAATCTTTACTGCCATTTTTGGCGAATATGTCAACAAAAACTTCGGCCTTTTCTGTTTGAAGGGAAATCGAGTTTGGGAGCTTTAAGGACATTTCGGAAGTTTACTCCATCTTTATTGTTTTAAATTTTCCCACATTTTTGGGGATCTTTATGATTTGATATTTCTTCTTTCAAAAGTTAGACCAAAATTGCTGTTTTGTTGGCTGTGATGTGATTTAAAAGTTTTTTGCTCTTTTTTTCTCAAGAAGTTTTGGCCGCGCTTTCTCCTTTGCTTCGTAAAAATTTCTCAGTTTTTGTTTTTCTCCCTTTTTCCCTTTTTTACAGTCTCATTCCACCGGCATTACCTGCGTGCTTTTTTGAACTTGATTTGAAGGTTTTTCATAGGGATTGACTGAAATTTGCAGCAGATAGCATAGCATTCTGAAACTGATTTGTTAGGTCATCAAAGATTGGTATCAAGTTCTTTTGTCGACATAGAAAGTTTTAGTAATTTTGTGATTTTTCCCCCGTTAGCTATTTATAATTATATTTTGGGGCTTTTTCCCTTGATAAATCTGTTAGTTTAGGCCCCTTTAAGTTTCAAAGGTAGTAAATGAAAAAGCA
>JAMYXO010005163.1:0-16007 GCA_033310375.1 Conus canariensis | reverse complement strand
GTGAAAAAATTATTAGTTGTTTCACTTTTTAAAAAAAAATTAGCCCTATATTGAGAATTTTTTTGTCATTGAACTAAAATGTGGCCTTGTATGCTTGGAGGTTGGGGGGTATGAGTTTGATGATTAAATTGGGGTATTTTGTAAAACTCTACCTATTTTCCTGATTTTCAAAGTATCTTTGAAGGGAGACGGGGATTAGTATAACCTCAGCCTGTTTTTTTAAATTGGTTGCTCTGTGTTCAGTTTATTATTGCGTAATATGCTTATTTTTTATTTTTGTTTTGATAAAATTCCCCTCTGATTTGGTTTTGCATGGATAGGTGTGGTGCTTAAGTGTGAGGGAACTGCGACGTGAACCCATCTCGTTGTGGGGAGGAATTTTTTCTTGGGTCTAAAAGGAATGCCCCAAAGAGTCCTTGCAATTTAAAGAATAATAATTATTGCGTTTTTTTCTCATTTAAAATGTTGTTTAAAAATTTTTAGTTTATGTCAGTTTTTTCAAGAATTTAATATCGTGGCTCAAAGGCAATAATTGATATTTTTGGATAAATTTAAAAAGGTATGTTGGACCGATGCGGGTTTTGTGAGGGGCTTTTTAGTTTTTGGGTTTGTAAGGTTTAAAGCCTTCAATCATAAAAGTTTTGTTTGCCATTAACCACACTTGGGATAGTTGGGGGCTTGCCAAAACCTTCGTTTGGAAAAAGATGTGTGTAGTCGCTGATTTCATTTTGCCCATTGGGTTTGAAAAGTGCTTAAACCATCGACTTTGTTGATGAGTATTGTTTTTTAAAAAAATAAGATCCTGAGGAAATCTTTTTGAACATTGCCATCTCCCTACTTCCTTTTCAGTGCCCAAAGAGAAGTCATTAAATTTTAGGATTTGTTGTGCTAGCTCTGATTTTTGTTTCTTTATTTTTGGTTTGATGACATGTTTTTTCTTTTTTTTAAATTGTTTCAGTCCACATTTTTGCCTCGTTTTTTTTTTTGTTTTCTTTTGTACCTGACCCCTTGACTGTTGTTTTTAATCACTTTTTTTTGACATTGTTTGGGTTGGGTTATGGCATCGTTTTTAAAAACCCCAACAAAAAATCTTTTTTCCAAAAAATATTTGCATGAAAAAATTAATGTAAAATAGAAGATTTTTTTGGATTTGTTTTCTTTGGGTAAACGTGTAAAACCGGGGTTTACCAGACCTCTTGTGTCTTTTTAATCGGCAACAAAAAAACCCCATTTGGGGCCCATTCAACACAGAGGCAATCACTCACTTTTTTCTCATCTGATTGGACAAGGTTACCCCATTTTTCTTTGGGTCGGTTTTGTCATTCATTTGTTTGTTTCGTTTTTGGGGGGCATAGTCCTTTTATTGTTTTAACAGTTTGGAAAAGAAAAGGTTGAATCAATCCCAAAAAGAGTTTTTTTTTTTCAATAAAAAGATTTCCCTGATCAACCCAGCCGAATTACTCCCCTTGCTTTCTTTTAGGTTTTACTGCCCTTTTTTCATTTTCAAGGTTTCTGAAATTGTTTCCCCCAACTCGATTCACTTTGCGCACGAAAAGGATACAAATGGGTGAACATAAATTGTTTGTATTGATTTAGAGGGAATGAGGTAAGGGCTTAAATGTGAGGGGGGCCGGGGGGGGTTGTAAAAAAGGGGAACGTTTAATTCCGTTGAAGTGTTTTTTTTTATGGTGGGGGTGATGAGTACTGTGGAGGTTGCGTTGCTGTTGTTACGTGCATTGTTTGTGCATTCTTCACACGCTTCATTGATGACGCTCCCCCATACACAAACCAACTTCACCGGCACGGCCCTTAGCCAAAACCCGTCCGGGAGAAATGTGTTTAGGGAACCAATTAACAGGAAAAATGACAAATACATCGAAAGTGAAGGTCTTCTAGCCGGATGCCAAATGGGCCCTCTCTCGTGGTGACCCAAAAGGCAAATGAAATGTTTGTTCGGGTTACCTTCCCCCTTACCTCCTGATTGATCAGTCTTGGATTGCTCTGTCAACTTTTCAAAGGGAATCCCTCAAAAACCTTCATATTTTTATGTCTTGTCGTGAAGTCACACAAATAAATGTATTTATTCTTTAAAATTTGTTGGCCCCGAAAAAGCCCATATTTTTAAAAAACTAAACGGGATTTTGCACGATCGATTTTGGGCCTTTTTTCTCCTTGCCCCAGTTAAAAAGGTTTTTTCGGGGTTACTTCCCGTCTGAACCCCTTTGATTGATAAATTCTGGATTTTTTCGTGTCGACTCTTTAATGTCAGTCCCTCGGAACCTATATCATTTTATGTTAGTCGCAAAAAGTCACAACAATGAATGTTTTTTAATTGGACCAAAAAAGGCCCTTTTTTTCCCCCAAAAAATGGTACTTGCATAAAATTTGGCGCCATTTTTTCTTTCGCCAACCCAAACGGGGACTTTTTCTTGTTTTCCCAAAAGTTTGTGAGAAAAACTGTCGAACAAAACCATGTTCCAGTCAAGCCCGTAAGTCTCATTTCGTGCATCCCCCAAAATACGATCTTTTCCCAAAAGTTTGCAACTTACGCATGCTGAGTCCCGCCTGTCGGGAAACAGCGCCTTCTTCTTTCCCATTTGTGTATTGGGAGTTGTGCGCTAATTGTCACTTACGAAATTCGACTTCCCGATCGACATTTTGTTGATACCATGTCCTGATAAATAAAAACTGAAAATTTTAAAGACTTTATTGGCCCGTTTCCACGGTTTTTTTTCCCGATTTTAATGTCGACCCCCAGGCGAGGGGAAACCGTTGTTTTAGGTACTTCTTTTCAAAACAAGTTTCCGCTCAGATACAGTTTTGGGGAAAATAAAATCTACAGGTGTGAAAGATGAAACTTGTGTTCAGTCATACAAAAGAGTTCAGCGTTTGGTGTTTTTTTATCGCAATAGAGAAAAATAGGACACAAATCTTTGGGGACTGTGGGTTTTTTCCCGTTTTAAATTCCAAAAAAAAGTCTTGCGAAAACGTTATCCAGTGTGAAAAGTTTATATTATTTTTGGGTTCTGAAGTTTTAAACCTAGTCTATGAATATGGGGGAATGCTTTGACGGGGGGCGAAGCAGAGAACACGGAAGCTACTACGAACCCCAAAACTTGTGTCATTTCCCTGCTTCGCCGGCCCCGTTTGGTTGCGGCCCCGTTTTTTGCTGAACCCACCACCATATACACACACTACAACTAAACCATTACAAACCACAACACACACACACACAACCCCACACACACACACACACACACAACACCACACACACCACAAACAAACACACAACTTTATTTTTCTTGTCAGAAAAACGTCAAGAATAATTTAAGATGACAATTAGGTCCGTAAATCACTGATTGAACATGAACATAAGACTCTTCAGCATCTTTAATGGCATTTCACTAATTAAGGGGGGAATTGGTAAAAAGCAATATCCCAGACCACGTGACAAAAAGAACCCACACACACACACCACAAAAACACCAAAACCCCAACAACACAACAAAACACACACACACACCACAAATGTAAAAACGCATGGGACAGACAAACAGACCGAGAGGAAATCGGAGTAGACAGACAGACAGACAGACAGAAGACAGACACAAAGAGAACAAGGGGCCCCGGACGGTACAGACAAAAGAATGGGGAAAAATAGAGTTGCAGAAGAAAGCAGGGTGGGATTAGAATGACAGCAACACAACAGCAACATGGACAAAAAAAATCCAGAAAAATAGGAAATAACTGAGAACGTTTTTTTAATAAAGAATAAGAGAGAAAGACGAAAAGGAAAAAAAGCAACTTTGAAATTTTGGGGGGGGGGGGGGGGGGGGAAGAAAGAAAAAAGGAGGGGGAAAACGGGTACACAGAAGAAAGGACGAAAAAAAGGGGAGTAAAAAGCTGGAAGACAGGAAGAAAAAAGGGAAAAGATCGATGATAGAAGAAAGACAAACATAAACCAAAAAAAAAGAAGTGCACCCCAAACAAGGCAAAATTTGACCAAGTTGCCATCGTCTGTCTGGAGAGCAAGGGGTGCTGAGGTGAATTCCCCGTCATCAGTGCTTGGGGCCCCGCGCCATTGTTTCCCCGTCTGCGGCGCCCCCCGTTTTCCCCATTGGGCCTCTCCCCTCTGCTTTCTCTGCTTGTTTGATGCCGGCCTTGAGGTTTGGACCCCGCTGAACGGTTGAAGCTGTGTCTCCAGGCGGGGTCGGGTTCCCAAAAACAAACACAGAATTTTCGACAACAAAAACAAAAAGAAGAGTACGGGAAAGAATGAAAGGGGAACGTGAGGATGTTTTCAAAAAAGGGGAAAATAACAACAAACAACGCAAAAATTGACAAGCCGAACTAGAAATGGTCATGAAGTACAGAGAGAATAAAAGACGGACACGAGCAATTTTAAGAAGAGAGAGAAGAGAGAGAGAAGAGGAGGGAAGAGAGAGGAGAGAGGGAGGAGGGGAGAGAGAGTACAAAAAAAGCATCCCCAGAAAAGGATAAAAAAGAAAAAAAAATGATTTTTGAACGTAAATTTTTAGGAAAAATGATAGAAGATGGACAAAAAAAAAGGAGTTTTTCAAGAAGAAAAAGAAAAAAGAAGAAGAGCTCAAAAAGGAATGTTTTGGTTTTTGCTTGTTTGTTCTCTTAGTGGGAAAAACAGTATGTTTTTTTCGCCCCCCGTTTATCTCGTAGACCAACTGGGACCCCCCAAAGTACATTTTTTCCGCGGGTTTTTCCCCGTTGTTTTTTCCCTGGGGGGAGACGACTGGTTTTCTGTATAAAAAATAACACCACGGTTCAATGGGAAAGGTCGCCCTCAAGCTCTCCCCCCCTACCTCGGCAGCGAAAATTTTTCGCTTTGTGAGTGTGCTTGTTTGTTTGTTTTTTTCCCTTTTCGTGGGAAGGCAAAGATAATGCCGAGTAACTGCTTTCCCCCCGAACACGTTATGCATGCGGGTGCGTGCATGCTGATGTGTGTCTGTTTCTTATGTGTATGCGCGCGGTAGCTGCATATGTTGGTGCGGTCTGTTCGTCGGAACATACAGCAAGTTTTCTTGAAATTTGTTTCCTTTAAAAGTGGGTGGGGGGTTTAGTTCAAAAAGGGCAAAGGATGCTGTAGTATTTTTTTAAATTTTTACTGTTTACGTTTCGCCCCTTTTTTGGTTTTTCTTTTCAATTAAAAAAAAAAAATTTAAATAGAAGGTATAAATTTTTAAAGAAAAAGAAAGCATTAATACGGGGAAAATATTGCAAAACAAAAACCAAACCCAAAAAAATAAAAAAAAAGGTGAGCAGGACTAAATATTTGTAGGATGGCTCCTAAAAAAACAATTCGCCAGCCCTGTGTGTTTGATCCAACTCTAATCCACTTGTGTTATGGGGTTGACGGTAAAAACTCTCAAAAGTTTTTTACAGTGAAAGCGACGAAAAAATATGAAGCAAAAAAGGTGCGTTTAACATACTGCCACGTTACGTGTGGAGCGCGTTTTAATCATTTTTTCCTTTTTTCCCTGTGTGTGTGTGTGGTGTTGGTGTGTGTGTGTGGTGTGTGTGTGTGTGTGTGTGTGTGGTTTTGTGCGTTTTAGTTTTTTAAAATAAGTTAGATATTGGCGTGATGTAGTTTAAGTTCAGTGGCAGATTTGGTGTGACTGTAGTTTAAAGTACAGTGGTGATTTGGTGTGACTGTAGTTTAAAAGTACGGGGAGATATTGGTGTGCTGTAGTTTAAAGTTTTGTGGCAGATATTTTGTGTGACTGTGTTTAAAAGTTACAGTGGAGATTTGGCGTGATGTGTTTAAAGTTCAGTGGCAGTATTGGGGTGACTGTAGTTTAAAATTAAGTGGTAGTATTTGGCGGATGTGTTTAAAGTACAGTGGAGAATTGGTGTGATGTAGTTTAAAGTACAAATGGTGAATTTGGCGTGACTGTAGTTTTTAAATACATGGGAGTATTTTGGTGTGACTGTAGTTTAAATTTCGTTGTAGATATTGGTGTGACGTAGTTTAAAGTACTGGTAGATATTGGGTACGTGTTTAAAATACAGTGGCAGTATTTGGTGTGACTGTGTTAAAGTACAGTGGTAGTTTTGGGTGACTGTGTTTAAAGTAAATTTTTGGGAATTTGGGGTGATGTAGTTTAAAATACGTGGTAGATATTTGGGGTGAATGTTTAAAAATACGTGGGAGAAATTGTGGTTGCAGTGCAGATTTCTTCCCCTCCCCCTTATTTCTCTCTTCTTCTCTCTTCTCTTCTTCTCTCTTCTCTCTCTCTCTTCTCTCTCTTTCCCTACCCCGGAAGGATGCAAAAAATGTTGGGCCAAACTTTATTATGCCACCCATGAACTGAATCCATAAATAATTTAATATATGAAAAGGCTGCTCTGTACGAAAGCTTTGGTTCCCTTTTGGGGTTGGACATTGGTATGAGGTTTAATCCTGTTTTTTGAGGGTGATTCCTTTTTAATGAATTGTTTTTTTTTGCACGACGTTTCTTAGGGTTGGCTTTAACAATCTCATTTAAAAAAAGGTTTTAATAAATCATACGTGTTCATATTTTTCGTCGATTTTGCATTATGATCATTTGGGGCTCATTGGAGGGAGAGAAGGATTGTTCTTTTTGTGTTCTTTTGCAAAAGTTGTTTGTTGGCCTGGGAGAAGAGACAGAGGTGAAAAGCGTCATGGGTTTTGTCTTCTTTGTTTGCTCCCCTTTTATCGGGGAAGACTTTTTTTCTGTTAGGTTGTTTCAAATGTCCACCCCGCAGTCTCTACTTAATTATTATAATTTTATTACCAAAAGCCAAATCCCCCAGCAATGGCCTTATGATTTTCCCCCGCTCTGTCTGTTGGTTGTTCATGTTGTCAGCGGATTACGCCAAAGACAAAACAAAAACCCAAAACAACCTAAAGCAGCTTTTTGGGTTGTAGGCAGGTGGTAAAATGGCCCCATGTCGTTTGATGGGTGTGGAGTGGTAGGCAGTGCGGCGAAAAAAGGGCTAATGAAATCTTCCAATCGGACGAAGTGAGGTTCCAGGACAAATGCAACAGTTCCAGAAAGGTCGCGTATCAGACGGTGACACTCTCGTGTTCCCGCTCGCTGCCTGTATACAACGTTTTGCCCCGGACAATCATGAGTTTCCAGGCATTCATAGTGGTTCAATCAAACACCCCAAGTTTCTATGTATGGAAAGAGCAAAAGTGCCATATTTCGCCACCCCCACAAAAAATTTTATGATCATGACAGTGTCACAAATTCCATTATCCCCCAAAAACACACCTTATTTGTTCATAAAGACCCATTTTTTTTTACAGAAGTAAACGTTGGGAATTTTGGGGGGTTTTGTGTTCTCTTAAAAAATCAAAAAGAAAGCATACTTTGGTCTTTGTCAACAAATTTTTCCCTTGGAAAAAGATTTTTGTCAAATCTCTCTTCTCTCTCTCTTTTCTCTTCTCTCTCTCTCTCTCTCTCTTGCTTTTTTACCTTTCTATGTTCATAACAATTAATTTGGGCTATCTCTTTCTATCATTAAAAAAGGTAAGCTCTCTCTCTCTCTCTCTCCTCTTCTCTTCCCCTTCTCTCTCTCTTGTCTTCTCTGTGCTGCTTGGGGGCCGTCTCCCAAATCAGTCATCCTCGCCGTTTTAAACTCTTCTTTCTCTGTCTGTCTGTCTATCTGTATGTCTGTCTTTCTGTTGCCCGTCTCTCTTGTCTTGTCTCGTCTGTCTGTCTCTCTTGTCTCTGTTCTCTTCTCTTTCTCCTCTCTTTTCTTGTTGTTTATGTCTGCCCGCCCGTCTGTCTGTCTGTTGCTCTCCTCTCTCTCTCTCTCTCTCTCTCCTCTTCTCTCTTCTCTCTGTCTAAAAGCCCGGGAGTAGCTGACCTGAAGATGGCCCCCGAGTAAAGCAATAGACAGAGGAGTAGGGGGGGAAAGAGAGAGTGAGGGGAGAGAGGGAGAGGGGAGAGGGAGGGAGGGAGGGAGGGAGAGAGAGAGAGGAGAGAGGGGAGAGAGGGGAAGAGAGAGGAGGGGGATGGAGGGGGGGGAAGGAGGGAGTCAGAATCAGAACTAGTGGTTTACTTTATAAAGGGCCCTGGCCCCTTATGAAGGGGGGCTGGAGAGCTAAAACAATTAAAAAAACAAAAAAAAACAAAGAAAAAAACTGCATGTATACTCTTCACAACCATGACTAATCTAAATGAAATGCTTTAAGGAGGAGGGGGAGGGAGAGAGAGACGAGAGAGGGGAGAGGAGGAAGAGAGAAAAAGACAAAAGGGGAAAAGGGGGAAGCGACAGAGAGAGACAGCAGACAGACAGAGAGGGCAAGACGGATAGAGACAGAGAGGGGGGAGAGAGAGAGGAGAGGGCAGAGAGACAGAAAGACGCAGACGAAGACAGGAGCCGGAAGACAGAGCGAGAACCTGAAATTGAGAGGGGTGATGATGTGGAGACGATTCCAAAACAGAGAGGGAGAGAGAGAGAAAACGAGGAAAAGGAGAGAGGGGATGGAGAGAGACAAGAACAAAGACAAAAAGAACAAAAGGGGAAAAAAAAGGGGAAAAAAAAAAAAAAAAAGAAGGGGCAACAATGAAGAAAAACAGAATGAAAAAAAGAGTAAAGGGGGTTTAAAAACCCAAAGGGAAACAGGGGCCCCCCCCAAAAAAAAAAGGAAGAAAAGAGAGAAGAAAACACCCCTTAATTTTAAAAAACCTGAAAAAGGACAGGGGAAAAGCAAAGAATTAAAAAAAAATCAATAATTTTGGGAAGCCCAAAAAAACTGGGAAAAAAAAAAATCAAAGACGAAAAACAATTTCCCTTTTTTTAAATTTGGAAAAAAACATTACCAAAAAAGAAAGGGGGAAAAAAGCCCCCGGAATTAAAGTACGAAAGGGTAAATAATGAACCATTTTTTTTCCCCCCAAAACCAAACAAAACGGGGGCCATTTTCAGCCCGGCAAAATTTTTTAAAAATTTAGAAAAGAGGGGACAAGATCAGGGTCCAAAAGAAAAACCTCAAGATGCAAATGAAGCCCGCACTGCCAGCTAAAAAAACAAGGCTTTGGGAAAAAAATGTGGAAAGACCCTTTAAAGAAAAACACAGTGCCCTCAGCAAACGGAATCTGCGAGGAAAAGGGAAAAGCAAAAAAAAAGAAGACAAAAAGAGGCTTCTTTAGAGATCCCTTCCAGTTTGCCAGAACACTAGTTGAGCAGCCAAAATCTGGGACCCTAAGTGTGGACAAAGGGGTTCCCTTTAGCAGCATCTGAGGAAAACATCTCTGACCCACAGAGCAAAGCACCAAATCGACATTCAAGGTCTGGTTGGGGCCCAAACCCAAACCCCGAGGACCAGTTCAATTTGGGAAAACCTCCCAAAGTTGGCCCGGGAAAACAAGAAGGGGTCGACAAAGCCAAGCCCAAAACAAACAAAAAGGGCCCCAAAAGGAATACCTTACCAGCTTTACAAGAAATTCCCCAAAGGGGCTGGAGTGGCTCCACAGGCTGCTGCGATCGGCTTGGGGAAACCCCGAAATCAGCGGCCCGTGGAAAGACCCGGGAGATGGTGTTACATCCCCCAAAAAGGGAAAACTCAAATGACATTAGCCAATTTTTAGGCCAATATCACTACTGAACGTCGAAGGGAAAATCTTTTTCCTGTCTTTGGGAGCAAGGCTTTACCAAGTACCTTATGGAAAACAAGTACTTGGATGTTTTCAGTCCAGAAAGGGGCATCCCAAAGGGGTGGGCCCGGGTGTGTAGAACACGCCACAATGAACTGGGCGCAAAACCAAAAAGCCAAAAAAAAAAAGAAGACCTGGACGTATGTGGCTTGATCGGCAAACGCATATGGATATGTGCCCCATGAGATGATACAGTTTGGGCTCTTGAGATGTACCATGTGCCAAAGAACATCCGCGACATGCTCAAGAAGTACTTCAATGGCTTCTCAATGCGGTTCTCTACCAAGGAGTACACAACAGACTGGATCAACTTGGAAGTGGGTATTGCAATGGGCTGTGCAATTTCCCCAATACTGTTCGTGCTGGCAATGGAACTCATCTTGAAAGCAGCAACAAACAACGCGAGACAAACAGACCTTGGCGATGGATACAAGATGCCTCCTCTCAAGGCCTTCATGGATGACACTACAGTGATTTCATCCAGAGAAGACGAGACACGTCATGTGCTGGAGAGGCTGGACGACATAGTTGCCTCATCCAGAATGAAGTTCAAGCCAAAGAAATCACGGAGTCTCTCACTGAGGAAAGGAAAAGTGGCCGGATCTGTGGTCTTCAGTGTTGCCAACCAGGCCATTCCAACAGTCACAGAAGAACCAGTCAAGAGCCTTGGAAGATGGTATGATGATACGCTGAAAGACACACAAAGAGCAAAAGAAACCAAGCAGATGGCGGAGGAAGGCTTGGAGACCATTGACCAGTGTGGGCTCCCTGGCAAATACAAGGTCTGGTGTCTGCAGTTCATGCTGATACCAAAGCTGATATGGCCTCTGATGATATACGACATCTGCACCAGCATGGTGGAGGCAATGGAAGCCAAAATCAACAAGTTCACAAGGAAATGGCTTGGTGTCCCACCCTGTCTGACTGACATAGCGCTGTTACTGTCGCCAAGCAAAGCTGAAACTACCCCTGAAATCCATCCTGGAGGAATACAAAGCAGGGAAGATCAGACTTCAAAGCATGCTGGAGGACTCAGGAGACAAGGTGGTAGAAGCAATCAAGCCCCAGCTGAAGACAGGCAGAAAATGGAAAGTTCAAGAGGCGATGGATTCTGCAAAAGAAAGTCTCAAGATCAGAGAAATAACAGGACACACACAGACCAACAGACAAGGACTGGGGGTGACCAAAACTGAATGGTGGTCAAAGGCCAAAGGAAAAGCCAAAAGAGACATGATGATTCAGGAGATGAGAAAAGAAGAAGACCAAAAAAGACTCCAAAAAGCAGTCCAGCAGAGCCAGCAAGGGCAATGGACAACGTGGGAGAATGCACTCCAAAGAAGTCTCACTTGGAATGACATTTGGCACATGGCCCCTCTCAGGATCAGCTTCATTCTCAGATCTGCATATGACCTTCTGCCCTCAAATGCAAACCTGGTGAAGTGGGGGAAAACAGACGATCCTGCATGCCCCCTCTGCCATGAAAAACAAACAGTGGAGCATGTCCTAAGCTCATGTAAAGTAGCCCTGGCTCAAGGAAGGTACACATGGAGGCACAACCAAGTGCTCAAAGAAATTGTACAAGTAGTCTGGGCTAGTACCAACACCACAAAAGGGAAAATCAGGACTCCAAAAGCACCCGCAACATTCTTCACGGCAGGAGGCAGCAAATCATGGCCAAGAACAACAGTGCCACTCAAAACATGCAGGCAGAGTCTGCTGGACGGGGCAGATGACTGGGAGTGCACTGCAGACCTCCCAGAATGGAAGAGTCACCCAGAGATCATCAGCAAGAGTGGCATGAGACCAGACATAGTAGTCCACTCTAAGTCAACCAAGCAGCTGATCATGATCGAGCTCACGGTGCCATATGAGAACAGAATGGAGGCAGCTCAAATCTACAAGACTGAAAAGTATGCTGATCTGGCAAACAGCCTGAGTAGAGAAGGCTATCAGGTCAAAGTCCTCACTGCAGAAATTGGAGCTAGGGGGTTTGTAGGAACGTCTGCATACAGCCTCATGAAACAGCTCTCAGTTGCAGGGAAGGAAAAAACCAGAGCCCTGAAAGCAATGGCAGAAGCGGCAGAGAGGTGTTCAAGCTGGATCTGGTCAAGGAGGAACAAAAGTGAACTTCATAAGGCTTAATTTCCCTACAAATATCAGGTGTCCCTGTGGCTCAGTGGTTAAAGCGCGAGTCATTAAGTGGAAAATGAGCATGTCCAGAGGGTCATGGGTTCGAATCCCAGCCATGGCTCGTCCCAAGATGGGAAAAAAAAGGGGCAGCAGAGGGACATCCGGAGTCATGAACCGGGTGTGGCCCAACCCCCCTAGAGTGTCAGGAGATAAGGGCCGAAACACTTGCTTGAAGGGGGCTTCTCTTCTGAGGACTCTCTGCTGCCACGCTCTCCACGAGTTTCTACAGTTCGAATTTTAGATGCTTTATATAAATAAACAGCAGACTGTTTAACAATATCTTCACGCTTAAATGACGTCTTAGTTCCAGCTTGAGCGCGCCTCCAGCAAAATTCCCACGCACTGTTTACTCTCTCTCATAGTGAGAAGGGATAGTGCAGACAGAGGCACTGAATGCTCGTAAAGTAAACAAAATGGTATGCACTCGTTCATTAGGTGTGTGGGGGGAGGGGGGGGGGATGCACTACTCTGTTTCGTTACAGTAATCGTACTTTCGTTTCAAAACATTCCTTCTTTGTGGTGGATTCCGTACTCAGTGCATTAATTACAATACACTTATTTGTATCACATCTATAAAAGTGCCTTATATTCACGCAAACAGTTGTATTTGCTGTAGGAATACGGTTCTGCTGTTCACCTAGGGGGCTCACAGACACCTGATACTGTAGAATCCACTGACTTAGGGACGGCTTTCCACTCCTTTGACTCACGGTACTGCAGTAGACGCTATGCTTTACCATGTGGGTATGAAGGGAAAAGAGTAGGAAAATATGGCAGAGAAGAAGGTAAGGAAATAGACTCACAAGAAGAAAAAAGAAGAACGGAAGAAGTAGCCAGAGACTTGAATGAAACAGACAACACAAGAGGAAAATGCAATAAGGTAACGACGGGGTGACTGCTCTGAAATGCTTTCACGCGCATGAGAGAGAGAGAGAGAGAGAGAGAGAGAGAGAGAGAAGAAGAGAGAGGAGAGAGAGAGAGAGAGAGAGAGAGAGAAACTTTGGTACTCAACAATAAACCAATTAAACAATGTCTAGTCTTCCAGTTTATCCTTGCAATTCTACTTTGTTATAAGTAAACATATTATCAGACACACTCTTTGGTAAAATGATGATGAAATAGATCAATAGCAGCAAAGACAACACCAGAAACAACATTAGCATCATCAACAAGGACAAGAGAGAGAGAGAGAGAGAGAGAGAGAGAGAGAGAGAGAGACTTCATAAGCAAATAAACGAACACAAGCCTGTGTTATTGATCATGGACGACTGGTCACAGTTCAAAAGCAGGGAACGTGGTGGGCGATTGAGGTGGGGTGTGTACACACACATGTCATTGCCGTTCTTGCCCTCGACCTTTTAACAACCAATTAGCTAATTGATTAGGAGGCGGGAAGGCAGAAAGGTCATGGAAGTCATGTTTGGGAAACAGGCAGAAGTGGTTCCAGCTGCCTGACCACTGGGCATTGTCATGTCCATTGACCGACTGAGGGCTGCGCGCTCTTTTGACCTTTGGGTGTTTGTGGACATGAAACTTTTCTGTGTGGCTTTCACCATTCAGTTCACGAACGAGGAAACTGGAGTTTATTCCATCATGCTCTCTCTCTCTCTCTCTCTCTCTCTCTCTCTCTCTCTCCTCTCTCTCTGTATGTGTGTGTGTGTGTGTGTGTGTGTGTGTGTGTGTGTTGTGTGTGTGTGTGTGTGTGTGTGTGTTCTTCAATTTAATGTCTATACACATAAGTGATTTTAGACAACGAAAAATAAATAAATAAACAAGGTAGAAAAGGAGGAAGGGAGGGGAGAAGGGGTGGGTAGACAGGCAGCTGAAGGAGATAAAGAGATAGAGAAACAGGGAGATAGAAAAAGATGAAGAAGTATAAATGGAAAACGGAAAAAGAGAAAAAGGAGGATCAGAATGAGAATCGGAAGAAAAAATGTTAACATGAATAAAAATTGCAACCTATAACATAACTAGAATAACATTTTTAAAAATCAAATGAACGCTAAAGGTAACAGGATAATAACATTTACACGTGAAAATAGAATTATTAAAGGAATCTAAAAATGGTACTCTGAACAAGTCCTAAAACAATGTCACAAATCAAAAGGGGTTTTATTAAAACCTCCTTCAGGGACTTTTCCGAAAAAGTAGGCAGATATGTTTTCATTTTTCTACAGTGGAAAAGTATATGTTCATTAGAAATTTTCCCACCACAAACACATGTGATGTTGGAAGTGAATTTCGTCTTAAAAGCATTAAGTTTGAATCTATAGGCAAGGGAAGTTAAAAGCTTTAAGTTAGACAATTGACCATACTTAGATATAAAAACATCTTCAAAACTCGTTTGGTGGTCAGCAGGTAATGAGTGGCCAACATCTTCTTGTTTCTTTCTAAAATGCTTCCAGCAAGCATTCTGCAGTAGGCTATACCCTTCTTTCAGAGATAAAGGGATTTTCAAATTATATGCTTCATTTGTATAATCTGCAGAGTTTTTAGCTAGTTTATCTACGGATTCATTGAAATGTATTCCACTGTGTGAAGGCACCCAAAGAAAGGTAAGAATACTACCTCTTAGAATAAGGAAATGCACCAAATGATTAATCTCAAAAATCAAATCTTGTCTCACACTAGAATTTGAATTGCTTAAGGCATACAACACTGATTTTGAATCGACACAAAAAAGAATCTGAGTCACAGTTTTCGGAAAATCAAGCAAATAACGCAAAGCCATAAGAATAGCAGTTAATTCAGCTGTAAATATAGATCTGTGCTTTCCAATATAAAAACCTCTTTTGATCTTTAAGTGGGGGATAGTGAAAGCAGCACCAGCTTCGTGATTTCCTAGAACTGAACCATCGGTATAAACTTTGAGATGATTTGGATAATTGAGAAATAAATGCTCATTCGCAACTGTGCCAATAAAATTTAAATTCTCATTTTTCTTTGCATTGGTATAATTAATGTCAAAATGTCCTTTTTGTAATTCCCATGGAGGGATAACAGTACATGGATTACTACATTTTGCCATGTCTTCTAATTCTATTCCTGATTGTTGAAAAGTATCTAGAGTTTCAGTTTTTATTGTTTTAAGACATGATATGTTTTTGGCTCGTTTTGGGAAATCAACATCTGATCTTAAGCCAATTTCATTTTCGACATTGTTTTCACTTAAAGAGCCTTTTAACAAATATTTAGCGATGGCAAGCTGACGGCATTCATTTAAAGGAAGTACTCCTACCTCTCTATATGTTGCTATTGTTGATGTATGGAAAGGAACCCCCAAGGCCAATCGAAAAGCTTTACAATCCACGCTTTGTAATTTGTTTAATAAATATTTTGGAGCGGTGAAAAAAACTTCTTGACCATACGTAAGCCTAGAGCGAACAAGACTTATCGCTAGATGTTTTAGTACTCTGACATCTTGGCTCCAGTATTGCTTACTGATAACTTTTAAAAAATGTAAAGTCTTTCTTGCTTTAGATAACAAGTATTCAATGTGATAATTCCAGTTTAACTTAGAAGTAATATGAACCCCCAAAAACTTTACCCTTTGTTTATATTCCAAAATATCAGACCCAATATGGAGGGATGGTAAATTGGGTGGATCAGCACCATTGTTGAATAAAACCAGATGAGTTTTCTCAGTTGATAGAGTTAGTCCATTTTCAAACAAGTAGTTATTTAATTTATCTAATTCCATTTGATAAGCTTTTCTATAGTAATTTATATCTCTTTTTGGTGACTTCTTTTTCATGGACACATTCATCCACATGCAAATATCATCTGCATATTGTACTAAGTTGACATTTTTTGACAAACATTGAGGTAGGTCATGAAGTAATATATTAAAAAGATGGGGCGCTATTACCGAGCCTTGTGGAATACCCATTGTAGGCATGCGTGTAGTCGAATAGGAATTTCCCACCTCTGTTTGCATGCTTCCTTTCATCAATAAGTCTTTTATGTAAAAGTAGATGTTCCCAGACAAACCAATTTGTTTCAATTTATATAGTAATTTATGATGCCAAACACGATCATATGCCTTTTTTATATCAAAAAAGGTTGCTAGAATATTCTTTCTGCGAGCAAATTGATGCTTTACCTGTGTAGTCAATTTGACAAGATGATCAATGGTTGACCTACCCTTTCGAAAAC
>JAMYXO010005162.1:0-16008 GCA_033310375.1 Conus canariensis | reverse complement strand
CCCCCAACACCTTCACACACACACACACACACACACACACCACCACACACCACACACACACAAAACACACACTTGTTTTACCCTCAAATTGTGCGCCCCCGCGCGCGCCGCGCGCGCACGCGTGTGGTGTTGTGTGTTGTGTTTTGGTGTGTGTGTGTGTAGTGGTGTGTGTGTGTGTTGGGGGTTTTGGGGTTTGTGTGTGTGTTGGTGTGTTGTTGCGTGTGCGTTTTTGCGGCGTGCGGTGTGGGTGGTGTGTGTGTGTGTGTTGTGGGGGTTTTGTGTGTGTGTGTGGGGGTTTGAGTGTTTTGTGCTGCGTGGGGGGCCCGTGCGGGGGTGGTGTGTGTGTGTTGTTGTGTGTGTGGGGTATTGTGTTTGTTAACATTTTTGTGTGTGTGCTGCGGTGTGTCCACTGCTGCGCTGTGGTGTTGTGTGTTGTGTGTTGTGTGTGTGTGTGTGTGGTGTGTGTGGTGTTGTGGTGTGGGGGGCAAGAGATCTTAAAAGTGGGGGGACGATCCCCCCATCAAACCAAGGAGGATTACGGGGACAGGAGAAGAAGGCCCTACAGGGGAAAAATTGGGGGCCGTTTTCTGCCTATGAAGGTCGAAGGATTAAAGAAAGGAAAAAAAAAACACTAGCTTTTTTGCAATAGTTGGCGGGGGGACGCAAATAACAAAGTCCAGTTCTCGTTTCCTCATGGAAAACTACACCTTGATATGGATTCAGAAAAGACACTTTCACGATGGATAGCAGTGGCACTTCGGGGCGAACCGTCATCCTAACTTTTTTGGGAGCTGGATTTCTGGCCTCAAAAAACTTTCTATGGGGATTACCTAAAGGGGTTCCCTTTTTTCCCCCCGTTTTTTTACAATCTTTACACTAAAAGCCTTGCAGACCTCAACAAAAAACGGAATTGCTCGAGTGTCGACTTAGCAGTTGGGCCCCCTGTTATAAAACATAAAAGAATGCTAAAGGAAAGAAAAAAAGCAGTTAAGCACGCTGAAAAAACATTGCCCCAGTGGGCTCCCAAAAAACTGGGATCCCCTCCATCAACCCTTCAAAAAAGCCCCAGGACATTAGTCTGCACTCTCAACAACAAACATAGGGGCAAGTATTTCCTCACCAGTTTTTTTCAATGGAATACCCCAAATTTAATCAGTTAAAAAACCTACACTAAATTTTGGGTGAGGCTTTGACAGAATGCTAACCTTTAGGGAAAACGTGTTGAAAATATTGTTTTAAAAGCAAAAAAAAAAAAGGAAAAAAAGGGGAAAAAAAAAGGAAAAAAAGGGGAAAAAAAAAGAAAGCCCTTTTTCTTTGGGATTTTTGGCAAAAGGGGAAACCCGGGTAAAAGGCCCCCCTTGAACACGAAGGGACCCTTTAAAACAAGACCAAAACCAAAAAAAAAGGGGGGAGAACCCATCCTACTTTTGGGGCGGGGACCTCCCCAAAAAACAAACAAAACCAATTTTCCCCCCCCGGAAAAAACCCCAAAAAACCTTGAAATTCCAAAAAAGGGTTTCCCCTCGGTGGCGCAGTTGCGCGAAAAACACAAAAACCCAAAAAAAAAAGCAAAACACCAAAAAAACCCACCCCATTCTCAAAAATTCACCAAACCCCTTTAAAAAACCGCTTTTGCCCCCTTCCCCCGGGGCCGCTTTTCCTCACCACCCAAGGAAATAAATTAAAATCAGAAAACCCTCCTTTTGGGGGGGTTTAAGAAGAACAGGAAAATTTAAAAAGAAAGCGGCCCCCCAAAAATTTGGAAACCCCATTTTTACTTTTTTCCCCCAAACCGGTGAAAAAATTTTCCCCCGTTTTCCAAACCCCCAAAATTAAAAGACAAAAAACAAGAAATTTAACCCAAACCACAAAGGCACACCGGGGAAATAGCTTTTGGTTTTTGTGGTGTGGGTGTGTGGGGGTTGGGGGGTGGGTGGTGGGGGGTCACTATATGTTGTATTTATGGTTCATTCTTGTTTTGACCCTAAGTATTTAAACCCATTCGGCAGCAGTCATTTAACACCCCCCAATACATGGGTCTTGTGCCGCTTGACCGGCCACCGTTTATACCCTTCCCTTATCTTTTAAAAGGTGGAAGCCCCGTGGGATTTGCATGTTCCACTCCAGTAAAAAAATATTTTTTAAGATTGTTGGGAAAATTTCCGATGTGAGAATAAAATTTTCCAGAGTTCGAAAAACCCCGGTTAGAGATGTCCCCCCTGATGTGACCCTTTGAGTTTCTAAAAGGGGGATTAACATTTTTCATCGGATCTAAAAAACTTATGGGAAAAAAAATTTTTTTTAAAAAAAGTTTCTGGTACGTTTTTTTTGAAGATGTATTTTAAAGAGATGTGAAAAAGTTTTTTTTTTTTTTTTTGTTTCTTTTGAGGGGCTTGTGATTTGATTTTAAACGGGGGTTAAAACCCCCTGATGGGGCCCCTTTTTTGCAGTCGGCTGGGCTGTGAGCAACTTTACCTTTCCCTTACCTTACACGTGCGCGTGGTGTGCACACACATGCCACATAGGCACGCGCCACACACACACCATGAAAATTTGTGTGCGCGTCTTTTCGTTTGCCCGCTTCTACGCACACATATACCTTTGGGGCATGTGCACGCCCCCCACCCCACGCTTCAACCCCCCAAAAAAACGCAAAAGGGGGAAAACACACACGAAAATTTTTCCCCCACCCCTATGAAATACAAAGAAAAACACTTAAAGAAATTGTAAAATAAATATCCCAAATACGTGTGTGTGTGCTAAAACAAAACCCCAAAAAAATTCCCCCCTGAATTTCTTCTCCCACCACACACCACACACAAAAAACCCAAAACCCCCCCACACCCCCACACCCCACCCCCCACACACATGCGCGCGCCCCGGCAAACCCCACCAAAACATGTGCCACTTTTAACAAAACAAACGCGCAACAAGCTTTGCACACACACAAAACCCACAACTTTTTCCCCCCCCCTGCACACACAGGGGCCCCCCGTGCCCATCCAAAACACCCCCATGTACATTCACTTACACACCCCCCAAAAAAAAGGGGGGAAAAAAAAGAAGGTAGGACTAAAGGGGTTTTTTTGACCATGCGTTGGGTAATGTGGCAAACATCTGCTGTTTGGGAGCCAGGGGGGGGGCCCCCTCTTCAAAAATTCCCCCATCTTTTTTTTTAAAATTTTTTTTTACCCTCAGCTTCAAATAAGCGAAAGTGTGGTTTTAAAAATTTTTGGGGGGTGGTGTACCCTTTGGACTAGTCCCATGCAGTGGCGCCTCCTTAATAAAAAAAAAAACAAAAGGGGGTTTTGGGGGTTGGTGTTGTGTGTGTGTGTGTGTGTGGGGTGTGTGTGTTTTTGTGTGGTGTGTGTGTTTTTGTGGGGTTTTTTCATTTTGGTTTAGTGTGAAAACACGGGCATTTTTAAAAATTTTAACTGGGCCCCCCTTTTTTGTTAACCCTGTAGAACTAAAAAATGGGCATGACTTTTAATTTTATAAAGACATTTTAAAATGAAATCCAAAAAAAATTAAAAAAAGGGGAAAAAGGGGAAATTATTAGAACGTTTTTCCCAAGTGAAATTTTTTCCCCCATTTTTTTAAAAAAATTTAAAAAAGGGGGAACTCACAATAATCAGGGAATTTGCGAAACAGCCCCCCTTTTTCCAAAGAAAAAAAAAAACCCCCCGGGGGGACTGGTTTTATTGGTTGTGGGTTTTTTCAAAAAAAAAATTTTTGTTCGACGGGAAACTTCCAAGGAATATATAAAGGGAACACAGTTAAAAAAGATCATTTTTTAATTTCCCCTTTTTAAATTTTCCCGGGGACCCCCTTTGCCCCAGGGCGAGAAAAGACATTAAAAGGCACGCCTCCCCCCTTTTGAGGGGGACCCCAAAAAGGGCACTGACACCCTTTCCCCCCAATCTGAGCAGACATCTCAAGGCACTGATCCCAAAAGTTGTACATTGAGCACCAGAACCATCACACGCAAAAAAAACAAATTTGACTTGGTCACTTTTTTACCCCTGGGGGGGGGAAACGGGGGGGGTCAAAAAGCTGGGTAAAAAAAAAAAATAAAACTTAATAAAGTTTAAAACAGAAATTTTGCTTTTTAAAAAATAAAACAGAACAACACAGCCCTACGAAAAAGTCTATACATAAAAAAACCCCCAAAAAGGAAAAAAAAAAAAAAAACTGGATGTTTTTTTTGAACTCCCCCCCTTTTTGGTTTCCATGTTTTTTTTTGTTATGACAGCCCACCATAAAAATTTTTAAAATTTAAAAAAAATAAAATAACAATTTTCTTTTCTTTCTCCTATTTTTAAAAAAAAAATTTTTTTTAATCTTTTAAAAAAAACTACATCCTGGGTTTCACTTTTTTTTAATCCCTTTTTACACATGATAAGCATTTTCAAATCGCTTTGTAAAAAAACAATTTTTAAAGGGGAAATTGTCCAAAACAAACAAACCCTTTAAAACAAAACAACTGCAGAATGAAGTTTTAAACAATCCCTTTTTAAAAAAAATTAAAAGACAAAAAAAACCAACAGAGTTTTTTTGTACCTAATCACCCCCCCGTCAATCGATGGCCATTTTTTTTTTCTAAAAAATTCTTCAAACAAAGGGGGAACCCCCAAAAAATTGGCAGGGGGGAAAAAAACAGCAAGCTTTCTGAAAATTAAGTACTGCACAAAAAAAAACGGTTTAATTTTTTTTTCACACAACCTTTTCCCGCCTGGGAATAGTCACAGTTTTGGTTTTTTAAAAAAAAAAAAAGTCTTAAATTTTGTTTCCTTTTTAAGGGGGGGGGAAAAACACAGGTGGGGGGGGGCCTTTTGACATTGCAAAGTCTACAATCTTTTTGATTTTTTTTCCCCTCACATTGAATTTTTTTCCAAAAAAGAGAAAACCCCCCATAGTTTTTTTCCCCTCGCAGCAAAACTTTCGAGCTGAAAGCGAAAAAAAAAAATGCAAGTGAGTGGTATTGCAGCAAGGGGAAAAAAATGAATCAGTTTTTGTAGACGCAGGTACAAACTGACGTCAGCCACACTAGTTGAGGTTTTCATGGAGTGAAAGGGGGGGGGAAAAACCCCAAAAGGTTTTTTTTTAAAACAAAAACCCCAAAAAAAAAAGGGAAACCCCAAAAAACCAAAATTGGGGGGGGGGGGGGGGGGGGGGGGGGGGGGGGGGGGGGGGGGGGAAGGTGGGGGGGGGGGGGGGGGGGGGGTTTTGGTTTTTTTTAAAAAAGTTTTTTAAAAAAAAAAAAATTTTTTTTTCCCCCCCCTTTGAAAAAAAAATTTTTTTGGGGGGTTTTTCCCAAAAAAAAAAATTTTTGGGGGCCTTTTTTCCCCAAAAAAAAGGGGGTTTTTTTTAAAAAAAAAAAAAAAAAAAATTTTTTTAAAAAAAAAAAAAAAAAAAAAAAAAAAAAAAAAAAAAAGGGGGGGGGGGGGGGGGGGGGGGGGGGGGGAAAAAAAAAAAAAAAAAAAATTTTGGGGGGGGGGGGGGGGGCCCCCCCCCAAAAAAAAAAAAACCCCCCAAAAAAAAAAGGGGGGGGGGGTTTTTAAAAAGGGAAAAAAAACCCCCCCCAAAAAAAAATTTTTTGGGGGAAAAAAAAAAAAAACCCTTTTTTACAAAAAATTTTTTTTTTAAAAAAAAAAAAAAAAAAAAAAAAAAAAAAAAAAAAAAAAAAAAAAAATTTTTTTAAAAAAAAAAAAAAAAAAAAAAATTTTTTTTTGGGGGGGGGGGGGGGCCCCCAAAAAAAGGGGGGGAAAAAAAAAGGGGAAAAAAAAAAGGGGTTTTTTTTTTTTTTTAAAAAAAAAAAAAAAAAAAAACCCCCCCCAAAAAAAAAAAAAAAAAAAAGGGGGGGTTTTTTTTGGGGGGGGGGGGGGGGGGGGGGTTTTAAAAAAAAAAAAAAATTAAAATTTAAAAAAAACCCCCCTTTTTTTAAAAAAATTTAATTTGGGAAAAAAAAAAAAAAAAATTTTTTGGTTTTTAAAAAAAAATTTTTCCCCCCCCCCAAAAAAAACCCCCCCCAAAAAAAAAAAAAAAAAAAAAAAGGGGGAAAAAAAAAAAGGGGGGAAAAAAAAAAACCCCAAAAAGGGGAAAAAAAAATTTAAAAAAAAAGGGGGGAAACCCGGGGGAAAAAAAAAAAAAAAAAAGGGGGGGGGGGAAAAAAAAAAAAAAGGGGAAAAAAAAAGGGGAAAAAAAAAAAAAAAAAAGGGGGGAAAAATTTTTTTTTTTTTTGGGGGGGTTTAAATTTTTTTGGGGGGGGAAAAAGAAAAAAAAAAAAAAAAAAAAAAACCCCCCAAAAAAAAAAAAAGTTTTTTTTTTTTCCCCCCCCTTTTTTAAAAAATTTTTAAAAAAATTTTTCCCAAAAAAAAAGGGGGGGGGGGGTTTTTTTTTAAAAAAAAAAAAAAAATTTTTTTTTTTTTTTTTCCCTTTTTTCCCTTTTTTTTTTAAAAAAAAATTTTTTAAAAAAAAAAAAAAAAAATTTTTTTCCCAAAAATTTTTTTTTTTTTTTTTTTTTTTTTTGGGAACAAAAAAAAAGAAAAAATTTTTTTTTAACCCCCCAAAAAAAAAAATTTCCCCCCAAAAAAAATTTTTTTTTTTTGGGAAACAAACCACATTATTTACATCAAAACCCCAAACTCTAAACAAACAACTACCACAGTACACGGACAAAAAACTACAAGTGTTCATTTGGCGGCTTTAGTATTTTTAACGTTTATTTTCATGTTGGGAACCCCTGGGCCCGCAGTCATTTTTAAATTTTAAAATCTAAAACAAAAAGACAGAAACCTTCAGCACAATGACTGCCCAACCACTCGTCAGCTGACACTTATTTTTAAATATTGTGGACTTTTGGCAGAAGACCCCCAAAATGAGCATTTTCTTTCCACCAACATAAAAAAAGGGCAAGCTTTTCCCCATGCCCTTTAATCTTTTCCCAAAAAATGGAGATTACAATATGAAAAAATTGTTCTTAAAGGGGACAGAAAACTTTACCTACTTTGGAGGTGACAAACATGGGAAAAAATTGTTCCATTTTGAAAAGTAATCTTTACCTACTTCGTAGTAACATGAAGACAAAGGGTTTTATGTGAAAAAATAATTTTTTTCCCCACTTTGGACCTTAAAAAAAACTTGAAAAATATTGTTTTTTATGCAACGAAAACAGCCCAAAAACATCGTTGAAGCATCCAGTGAAATACTTGAGGCACAGCATGGGAAAAATATCCTGTGCAAATATTTTTTGCTGCAGAAGATGGTGCGAAATGAGGCCCTTCTGTGTGACAATTACAGCTGCCAGTAGACTGTGCGAAAAAGATGGCCCTTTCTGTGTTTACAATTACAGCTGCCAGGAGACTGTGCGAAATGATGGGCCCCCCTGTGTGACAATTACTGCTGCCCGGTGATCGTTTCGAAATGATGCTCTTTCTGTGGTGACAATTACAGCTGCCAGGAGATTGAATGCCTGTGATGGTTCTTCCTACAAAGCTAACTGCTGACACGATCTTCAAGTGTATCAACATTACAGGAATATACTGAAAAGTGAAGGAGACAGAAGGCAGCCCTGAGGAACTCAAATTGAAGTATGGAATAATTCTCAGATAGCACCCTGCACCTTACACCTTACTCTTCTTCATACATTCAGACAGGATCCCCAGAGGCACTGCTGAAGGCTGCTGCACAGCGAAGGCCCTCCACAGATCCATAGAGCTTCTCCCTTATTAATGTGTCAGCACGCTAGGTCTCTGCTCTTAGCTCTTGATATATTAGAAAGTCTTGCAGGGAGTGTTCCACAGTCATTGGGGCTGTACCACATGGGGACCCTGAAGAATCACCAATGTGGAATTTGGTGAACAGCACCTTGTATGAGCACTGCCCTTGTCACTTTTTTGGAATGAAATTGCCGGATGATGCTGACAAGCTTCAAGAATGGAATACCCATCCGAATTCGAGAACACAGCGTATATCGATCCAATTTTGTATTAAAGAAATCTGCAGACATTACCATGAATAATTAAATTTCATTTGGAAAGCATGTATCTTTCAGCTCCTAGATGGACCTAATTTTGACATTCCTGACATATCCTGGATGATTTGATCAAAGAAGCTGCTGTCTGCAGATCAAGTTGTATGGCTCTCAACCTAGTACAGCTGTTACTATAGAGACATCATTATAACCTGAGGAAGGTGTGTGTGTGTGTGTGTGTGTGTGTGTGTGTGTGTGTGTGTGTGTGTGTGTGTGTGTGCGTGGTGTGTGCGTGCGTGCGTTGCGTGTGTGGTGTGTGTGTGTGTGTGTGTGTGTGTGTGTGTGTGTGTGTGTGTGTGGTTTTGTTGTTGCTGTTGTTGTTGTTGTTGTTTGTTTGTTTTATTTGTACGCTATCTTCTCCTCACTTTTAGTAGCATTATTCCACAGCCTTTCTTCACTCCTAGTAGCATTATTCCCCGGCCTTTTTTCACTCTTACTAGCATTATTCCCCGGCCTTTGATTCTGGCTCTCCCCACACAGCCACACCCATGCTAATTCTGCCACAACCTCAACACCAGCGGTCCACAGGAAGCTTATCAATACTGAGGTGTCATTAAGAAACAATCCACTGCATGAGAACCCAAGCTGCTGCCCAATTACTTTGATGATGTTCACTGGTATCTGCTCAGATGCAGCAAACACATAATGCCATCTTCTGAAATCAATTGCTCGGTGTAGTACAGGATAAGCAAGCAACCTCGTCAAGAGGACCTATTACGTCCATCTACAGGCAGTCACCATGAGCTTCGTGACACTAAAAACTAACATGAACCAACCAAGGACACAGACGTACAGAGGAAATCACTAATATGGTCACCATGACAGCAGGGCCACAAAGATATGTACAGGTTAGTCAGAGGGACAGACAGAAGGACAGTGACAGAAATACTGGCAACAAACATGCTAGACACAGGCGCAAGCAGATATGATCATGATCTCTGAGAACTGACATTCAAATAAAGAAGCAGAATGCAACGCAGACAATTGAAAATGCACACAAGACAAGTTGCTGACACAACCATTAGTTTCTGCTGCAAGTTTGCAACAGGTAAACAAAACAAAACGAAACAAAAATCAAAGCTGCAAGGGTATTGTGTGCAATATCAAACAGGCAAAAATGCAGAGAAACCACACCCCAACCCATCCAAAGTAGATCCACCAGCTCAGATGCTGGAAGACACCACTATATCCTTTCCATTATGAATCAACACTCGATGCTTTTTCTTACTCTTCTGCCATTAAAGCAGAGACAGTTCAAACTTCTTCGCACAGACACAACACAGTTGTCAAATCCACTATCTGCACAGGTATCACTATGCTGCCCATGTGGTGAACCAAACAGTGACATGCACCATTTTCCTGAACTCCGAAACGTCACCTCCTAAATTCAGACAGCAGTGCCATTGACAACATGTCAACCACTGGTGACTAGAGGTCCATGGACCCTCACTTCATTTCCACTACATCAATGGTGTCATCATTGTCCAGTTCAACATCATTCGGCATCATCTCTGGTTGCAACAGCTCGCCATCAAAGTGAAACTGTAAGGCCTCCAGTGGCTTCCCTTGCTTCTGGGCATACTTCTCCATCATGAACTTCAAGGGAAGAAACTATGGAAAGACAAAGAAAAACGTGATTTTATTTTCACCGACGAGAACCATGAACTGGATTTCCATTTCTGCTTTTCTTTTCTTTTTAAACTACTCTGTGAATATTCAGTCAGTGGCTGATGCTTAACAAAAAAAAACAATAAGCAATTGTTTAAGGACTTGTTTACATTGTCTCCAGCTTACACAGCATTCATCAGTGTCACATCATAATACGACCTTTGCCATCTGTGTTTTTTTTAATTTGTGCCTTCACAATCAGTTTCAGCTGAGACTGATTCCACTTTGTTACTTATCAGATGAAAAGAAAAACAACATAGCATCCAAAAGTAAGCCTTATTCCACACTCTTAACTGCAGGAGTCCATCAGTCACTCTCACAGGCGTAGTGCTTTTTCTTCTGGCTAACAGTATCATTCCCTACACCTGCTGAGATCTGATTCAAATATGAAACAAATGTTCATCAAGCCATGCCAGTTCTTTAAAAGGAAAACAGTGACATAAACATGATTGAAAAACAAAATAATTTCATACAATCATCAGATTAACACACATACTATTCCACCAAATAGCCCAGAAACTAAAACTGAAACTCTCAACAACATTTAAAGAGAAGTAATGACTACGTTCATCATTTAACAGGAAGCAACGATGTTACGGATGGTGTGCGGTGCGTTTTTTGCTGTCTGACTCTCGCTCTCAAAAGTTTGGATGCGTGTAATAATTATTCCCTACGCACACCCACACCAAACGCACATGGATAGCCAGGCAACACACGAGTTAGATTTTTTTTTTCTTTATAATTATGCTGCCTGAACCATCAAACATACATTCATGTGAACTGGTACAAATCAATACATGTCACTACATAGCATATAGATCAAGATATCAATACATAGGAACTTCAGTCATCAGATATCAGCATATCATAGTACATATCTTGATATCACTCACAGATCTCGCCGGCGCCGTCCACAGTGTCTCACATATGCAGTCAACACACTCGGTTACTAAAAGAAGACAAATAAGGATAACCAAGGTCCCCACATAATAAGCACAGCCGTTCACAAACACAAGCGATGAAGAAGAAGAAACAGGGTCTCCACACAACAAGCACAATAAATCACGTCAAACTATCAGAAGAAGAACCGCAAATTCACAAGGCACAGTAATCCATAGCAGCAGAACCGCAGATTCACAAAGCACAGCAATCCACAGAAGAAGAACCGCAGATTCATAAAGCACAGCAATCCATAGAAGAAGAACCGCAGATTCAAAAAGCACAGCAATCCACAGAAGAAGAGCCGCAGATTCACAAAGCACAGCAATCCACAGAAGAAGAGCCGCAGATTCATAAAGCACAGTAAACCATAGAAGAACTGTAGATTCACAAGGCACAGCAACCAATATTGAATCCCCGGAGAACACGATTTCAGCAAAGTCCCATAGAACATAATAAACTTCGATTCCACGTATTGTTGATCTAAAACAAAAATTAATTAGCTTCTCCGTGTATTGATATTGCAATGTTCACATCAATAACTTCAGCCCACCGACGCACATGAGGTGGTACAATTAGAGCACATAAATATTCTTGCAGGAGTTTTAAGTCACTCTCGGCGACACAGCATTCACAACATTTCTATAACAATTAAATTTCCTGGTACATATTTCGCTGGTACCGTCATCAGAAGTATCGCACATACACAGTGAATATCAACGTACTACTGACTTGAAAGTCAGCCTCTCCACATAGTAACACTACGGAGAAAACGACGATTAAAACAAAATAAATTAGGCTGGACACCAAAGCCTCGGCCGTTAGTTCTTGCTCTCTCTCTCTCGTCTAATCTTATTATTTTCGTCATGTAGTTACCTATGTCATTTTAAGTTGACGTCATAATTTATGTTGACGTCACAATACTCCCCCTCCTCAAACACAAAATCAATGACCGAATTGTTTTTTTGAAAAAGAAGTAAACAAACAGCAGAATACACAAACCCCGAAATCACATTCACTCGACGGAAACGAAGCCACTCACGGCTCACAGAAAAACACAAGTTGTCGTCCCAACGAACTCTGAATCCCTTTGACATGCTAGCTCATTGCTGACCTCACGGACAACCTCTCCATACCCACACAGGGTAGAGACCACACATATCTACTGACCACTCGGTCAGCCTCTCCATACCCCAACAGGGTAGAGACAACACATTTCTACTGACCACTCGGTCAGCATCTCCATACCCCCACGGGGTAGAGACAATGGCTAAACATTCCCGCTCAATAGTATTGTACGCCTTCTCACGATTCAGCAACTTTCGACAAGCAGACACGACTGGGTGAAGAACATCATCATTCTCCTGGAGTGATACAGCACCCAAATCAACAGAACTAGCATCAGTCCTGAGAATAAAAAGATTACCCAATGTAGGTAACAACACACAGGTGCAGAAGACAAGATTCCTTGAATCTTCCTCAAAGCTTCAGCACACTCAGGAGTCCAAGAAACAGACCTGAAATCAATGCAGAAACGACACGTACAATCTTTCTTCCTGACGAACACAACTGGAGATGCATACGGACTATTCGATGGCTCAATGATACCAAGATCCAACATGATACCAATCGCTCTCTCAACAACCTCTTTTGCAGAAAAGGGGATTTCATAACATTTCTTTCTAACAGGGACATCTGTTGTAAGAGGGATCTCTAAGAGTGCATCACCTGAGAAAGAACCTGGTTTGGGAGTCAAAATGTCCTGAAAATCATCAAAGATTGCACGCAACTCCCTGGTACTTTTGTCAGACAAAGTACAATCAAACTGGACAGAACGAACATCTTCATCTGGCATAGAAGACGCCATCGGAACAGTTAAAGTGGGAATGGGTAAAGCATCATCACAGTCCTGGACGACACCAAATGTACAAACCACTTCACGAACAGTACAAACAGACTCCGGAGAGGGATCCACAGAAAGACCAATTCCTGGAGAACTGTCCAAAGAACCCTGTTCTTGCTCACAAGCCAAAGGTGCTATCTCTGACCCAGGCACTGAAGTACCTTGTGAAAGAACGACTGCAGGTACAACATCAGAAGTAGACACTGCAGACACATCAGAAGACGTTAACTGAAAGCAAGACTTCAATGACTCATCCTTCTGTTTCTGAACAAGATCAGAACGGGAAATGTTCAGATCATCAGGGATCTGACACAAAGGCTTTTTGTCCACAACATGTTTATCTCTAGCCCTCGTAACGGCGGCTGAAGAGAAAGGTTCACGAGATACATCACTAAACTCACCACTCACAGAAACTCCAGGCACATTACCCACAATCAGATCTGCGACTGGGCTATCCAAGACACAACAAGTCAAATCGCCCACAAAATAAGGACAACTGACTGAAACTGTAGCCAGTGGAAACTCATCCACACGACCACCAAAAGAAACACACTTCACTGTGGTTCCTAACATCTGACTGTCAGAAACTAACCCTTTGCGAACGCCACAAATGGTAGCACCAGTATCACGCAGAACAGAACTCAAAGTGCCATTCACTGAACCAGACTCCAAATGTAATTTGCCTGTGAACGCACCAGCAGTTAGACAAGTAAAAGGAGTATCAAGAACAGAGCAACAAGCACTGAACTGTTTGCTGTCAGTTGATTTCTCAGCAACAGTAGAGTTACCAACCACAAAAGGACATTCATCTGGGTGGCTAAGGCTACAAATTCTACAAGGGTTTCTACCTGACTTCCATGGACACCTAGCAGCTACATGTCCTATCTTTTTACACAAAAAACACACAACACTTGCAAACAGATCAGAAGCACTTTCTGAGGAACTCTTACTGCCAGAGGTATAACGGGCGCCACGACCACGATAACGGCTACCGCCAAAGTTATTTCCACGACCAGCTGAGTAACCAGAGCTCTGATGACCACAATAACAGCTACCACCGAAGTTACTTCTGCGATCAGCTGAGGAACCAGAGTAGTGGCCACTGTTTTGAAAAGTAGAGTATCTGTTTCCTCTGTCAGACTGACCACAGTACGGAGTTCTATCAGACTGACCGGGATACGGATTTCTATCAAATTGACCAGGAGTTTTGTATCCAACAGAAGCAAAAATGTTTACATCAGCTTTCCTAGAAAGCACCTTAGTGGGATGAGCATGTCTGTATGACTCTGCAGACTTGATCATTTCATCAAAAGTTTTCACATCTTTTTCACACAAAAAAGTAGCCAAGTCCTTAGAGACACACTCCAAAAACTGCTCACGCAAGATAAGATCCACCAGACCTTCAAAAGACTTATCATTTTTTGACAAAGAGACCCAACGGTCAAACAAACGTCTAAGTTCAACTGCAAAGGTCTCGAAAGGTTCATCTGAGCTAGGTTTAGCCTCACGAAAACGCTTACGAAAACCATCTGGAGTACATTGAAATTTTTTCAGCAAGCTCTCTTTCAAAAGCTCGTAAGACACAACATTATTTTCAGCGAGACTGTGATAGAGAGTTAAAGCGGAACCCTCAAGTAGTGCAGACAGGTATGTAACCCACAAACTCTCAGACCATCCTAAGGACCGAGCATGGGTTTCAAAACGAAACAAGTAACTGTCTATATCATCAGTTCTTTCCTTGAAAGGGGGCAGCTTAGGAAAAGTAGGACGAGGGGCGTTAAACCTGGGAAAACCAGAACCCTGACTCTCACTGTCCTGTCCTGAGACCGCACTCTGCTGAGAAGTTATTTGTAACTGTATTCTTTTAGTTTCCTCTATCTCTTGCATTCTTTTTGTTTCCTCTTGCATTCTTTTTGTTTCCTCTTGCATTCTTTTTGTTTCCTCTTCCATTCTTTTTGTTTCTTCTTGCTCTTGTATTTGTATCTGCTCTCTTTTAGTTATCTCTTGTATCTGCTCTCTTTTAGTTATCTCTTGTATCTGCTCTCTTTTAGTTATCTCTTCTTCCTGTACTTTCAACTGAAATTCTTTCAATCGCATTCTTTCCTCTCTTTCCATGTCCTGGGCAATACATTTGTCAACATAGTCCAACAGAGCTGGTCCCTCCAAACCACATACCTTACCTCGTTGTAAATATTTAGCGAAAACTTTGTCCTCGTCCACAGAGGACACAACAGGACTTTCTTCCTTAGCTTTCTGTGCCATGTTGAAAATATGAAATATTGTCCTGCCAAACCCGACACACACACACTAGTGGATCAAATACAAACAATTGCTATCACAAGCAAAAAAGGTTTGAAACCCCTGTCCACTAAAATATATATATGAATTCCAAAGAGGATTTTTTTTTTTTCAAACAAACATTAACGACAATCACTCTTTAAAAGACTAAGTATTATCAAACCCAACCAGCAAAAGATAGAGATAAACAATGAAACAGGATTTCAGGGATATGGGGAGAAAGAAAAACGCAATCGATAATCAATGCCAAATTTTCAGCAACAAGTATAAATCAAGCAATGACATGAGAGTAATAACAAATATAATCAATGTATTGTTGTTGTTATTTTATTCATTTATTTTATTTATTTATTATTTTTTTTAACTGGTTCAGGGCAGCCACTCACACACTCATTTATTCAAGAGAAAAGAACCCTAAGAATGCTGAAGAAGCAACACAATCCCCAAGTAAAGATAAAAACAGAAATAATCAAAGAGATAACTGAAGATAATGAAAATAAAGCCCACAAAGGAAGGAAGAACTAGGAACTAGGCCCTCGTATCTCCAGAAACTATACAGAAGGAGATACCCCGTTACGCTGGAGACGGGAAAGAAAGTAGACAAGAACAGTCATAAAACAAAACAATACAATACAACTCAATTGTTCAAAAGAAAAGTCTGTGAACGTGACCTATTACTTCTAATTGGGCAATTATAGGTGTACAAAAACAAATCCTACCACTAAGGCGATTTTTAATTCAATAGCAAAAGAAATTTAACTACGGGGTCACCAGATGTTACGGATGGTGTGCGGTGCGTTTTTTGCTGTCTGACTCTCGCTCTCAAAAGTTTGGATGCGTGTAATAATTATTCCCTACGCACACCCACACCAAACGCACATGGATAGCCAGGCAACACACGAGTTAGATTTTTTTTTTCTTTATAATTATGCTGCCTGAACCATCAAACATACATTCATGTGAACTGGTACAAATCAATACATGTCACTACATAGCATATAGATCAAGATATCAATACATAGGAACTTCAGTCATCAGATATCAGCATATCATAGTACATATCTTGATATCACTCACAGATCTCGCCGGCGCCGTCCACAGTGTCTCACATATGCAGTCAACACACTCGGTTACTAAAAGAAGACAAATAAGGATAACCAAGGTCCCC
>JAMYXO010005160.1:0-16011 GCA_033310375.1 Conus canariensis | reverse complement strand
CACACGGAGCCTCGGTTTGTAGTCTCATTCGAAGGTCTTTCTTGTGTCCTTGTGGGCTTCCGGTGCTGGGGGCAGCAACCGAGCAGATGTGGGTGTGGCTGTGTATGAAAGACTGGAATGAGCGGCGAGGGACTGTCACAATGCACACCGTTTACTGCTGCGATCGTTCAGCAGTAAAAGCAATGCCAAGATGGTCGTCCCTCACAACCGTTCCTCTGCGATGGAAAAAGATGTTAACTCACCTGAATGAATTCATAAACATTTAATAGCCTTTGCAAAACAACACACTAATAGGTAAACCCATGTCTATTTAGCCTGAAAACAAAATTAACAAAACAATCAAAGAATCCACTCAGAAAGGCGAGAAAGAAGAACAGTATGTCTTATTTCTCTTGTTTTAAATCAAACCTTCTTTTAAATCTGAAAAGGAAAGGCAACACGAACAGAAACTGAAAGATCACAATGACTCATTATGACGTGTGCCTGTACATATACCGTCACTTTTTCACAGAAAACCATCTAACAAATTTCTTACAACTGTAATCCCGAAGAAGCTTCGAAAGGTCAGATCTAGTCCTGCTCTTCCTGGAGTCTAGAAATGTCCAGGTAAGGGTCAGATCCAGTCCTGCCCTTCCAGGTGTCAAAAATGTCCAGGTAAGGGTCAGATCTAGTCCTGCCCTTCCAGGTGTCAGAAATGTCCAGGTAAGGGTCAGATCCAGTCCTGCCCTTCCAGGTGTCAGAAATGTCCAGGTGAGGGTCAGATCTAGTCCTGCCTTTCCAGGTGTCAGAAATGTCCAGGTGAGGGTCAGATCCAGTCCTGCCCTTCCAGGTGTCCAGATATGTCCAGGTAAGGGTCAGATCCAGTCCACCATTCCAGGTGTCAGAAATGTCCAGGTAAGGGTCATATCTAGTCCTGCCTTTCCAGGTGTCAGAAATGTCCAGGTAAGGGTCATATCTAGTCCTGCCCTTCCAGGTGTCAGAAATGTCCAGGTAAGGGTCAGATCCAGTCCGCCCTTCCAGGTGTCAGAAATGTCCAGGTGAGGGTCAGATCCAGTCCTGCCCTTCCAGGTGTCAGATATGTCCAGGTGAGGGTCAGATCCAGTCCTGCCCTTCCAGGTGTCAGAAATGTCCAGGTAAGGGTCAGATCCAGTCCTGCCCTTCCAGGTGTCAGAAATGTCCAGGTAAGGGTCATATCCAGTCCTGCCCTTCCAGGTGTCAGAAATGTCCAGGTAAGGGTCAGATCCAGTCCGCCCTTCCAGGTGTCAGAAATGTCCAGGTAAGGGTCAGATCTAGTCCTGCCCTTCCAAGTGTCAGAAATGTCCAGGTGAGGGTCAGATCTAGTCCTGCCTTTCCAGGTGTCAGAATTGTCCAGGTGAGGGTCAGATCCAGTCCTGCCCTTCCAGGTGTCCAGATATGTCCAGGTAAGGGTCAGATCCAGTCCGCCCTTCCAAGTGTCAGAAATGTCCAGGTAAGGGTCATATCTAGTCCTGCCTTTCCAGGTGTCAGAAATGTCCAGGTAAGGGTCATATCTAGTCCTGCCCTTCCAGGTGTCAGAAATGTCCAGGTAAGGGTCAGATCCAGTCCGCCCTTCCAGGTGTCAGAAATGTCCAGGTAAGGGTCAGATCCAGTCCTGCCCTTCCAGGTGTCAGAAATGTCCAGGTGAGGGTCAGATCCAGTCCTGCCCTTCCAGGTGTCAGATATGTCCAGGTGAGGGTAAGATCCAGTCCTGCCCTTCCAGGTGACAGAAATGTCCAGGTAAGGGTCAGATCCAGTCCTGCCCTTCCAGGTGTCAGAAATGTCCAGGTAAGTGTCAGATCCAGTCCGCCCTTCCAGGTGTCAGAAATGTCCAGGTGAGGGTCAGATCTAGTCCTGCCCTTCCAAGTGTCAGAAATGTCCAGGTGAGGGTCAGATCTAGTCCTGCCTTTCCAGGTGTCAGAAATGTCCAGGTGAGGGTCAGATCCAGTCCTGCCCTTCCAGGTGTCCAGATATGTCCAGGTAAGGGTCAGATCCAGTCCGCCCTTCCAAGTGTCAGAAATGTCCAGGTAAGGGTCATATCTAGTCCTGCCTTTCCAGGTGTCAGAAATGTCCAGGTAAGGGTCATATCTAGTCCTGCCCTTCCAGGTGTCAGAAATGTCCAGGTAAGGGTCAGATCCAGTCCGCCCTTCCAGGTGTCAGAAATGTCCAGGTAAGGGTCAGATCCAGTCCGCCCTTCCAGGTGTCAGAAATGTCCAGGTGAGAGTCAGATCCAGTCCTGCCCTTCCAGGTGTCAGATATGTCCAGGTGAGGGTCAGATCCAGTCCTGCCCTTCCAGGTGTCAGAAATGTCCAGGTAAGGGTCAGATCCAGTCCTGCCCTTCCAGGTGTCAGAAATGTCCAGGTAAGGGTCAGATCCAGTCCTGCCCTTCCAGGTGTCAGAAATGTCCAGGTAAGGGTCAGATCCAGTCCTGCCCTTCCAGGTGTCAGAAATGTCCAGGTAAGGGTCAGATCTAGTCCTGCCCTTCCAAGTGTCAGAAATGTCCTGGTGAGGGTCAGATCTAGTCCTGCCTTTCCAGGTGTCAGAAATGTCCAGGTGCGGGTCAGATCCAGTTCTGCCCTTTCAGACGTCCAGGGATGTCCAGCTGAAGGCAAGGCTCAGTGGTACCCTTTCCGATGTCCAGGAGTGTCAAGGTAAGGAAAGGATCAGGTTTAGACCTGGTCTTGCAGGAGTCCAGAAATGTCCAGGAGAGGGTGAGGTCATTCATCAAATTAAACAAGCTTGAATACAATCTATAACATGTTTCAAGCACATTAATGATTTTCATGCATTATAATTAGGTCAGGTTTTATTTGCGTAAGATTTAGTATTATTATTGAATGAGTGGTTCATAACATAACCGTCTGCTTCACAAATATAGAAAAGTCACCTCGCATTTTGCCCGCCGTTGTTCCCTAACTTTGACCTGACCTCGTGATCTGTCCAGACCTCATAACCTGATTTTTGACCCGACCTCATGACCCGACTTTTCACCTGACCTTGTGATCCTTCCTGAACTCGTAACATGGTGCTTATTTGAGAAGTTTGGTTGTGATGTGAGTCTGCATCTCATCACACAAAAAAACAACTTGGTAGGTATTACGACAAGACTGAATACCTCATCGTATTTAAAGTGTTTGTGTGTCCAAAAGTATAGATTCTACATCAGGATTTCTTATTTTTTTCCATCATTTGTATCGACAGGTGTGTGATTTATTGTGTGCTTCAAGTCTATCCGAAAATTTCTGTTGCATTGCCGAAGAAGATGTAGGACGGACACGTATTTCTTCCGCAAAACCTGCTGTTTTCAATATGTATTATTTTCATGTTTGTAATCATTCGTTGCAATTATTCTGTGGACTAACCTAACTCGAAACCATTTAATTTCACTATTTTCACTTTGTAAAATTCAAAACACACAATCCTCCAGTTGGGATTTGTAGGCATTATGTATTCCAATATCATATATTTATTCATCATCAGTCATGACATCATAGAACACTTATGTGATTAAACACAGTCTTTTACAAACTGAAAAAAAAGATATTTCATACTTTCCTTTGCCGAGTTGTTTCGAATCACAATCTTCTGAACTGTTATGTACCCCTGACAGGCCTTGAAATATTTATCATATATAAAAAGTAGGAAGAAACTCAATGGAGAACTTGACAACAGACAGTCATCACAGAAGAAACTCCTTTCAGACAAGTGTATAAGCCCTGAACTGCTTACACTCTAAGGGTCCCGACGCATCCAATTTGTTATTCCCAGATGCCTCTCTGCAGGCAGATTTTTTTTCTGGTGCAACCGGGATTCGAACCAGCAACTCCCGAATTGGTGATCGTCCTCGACGAGATCCAGCTGGAAATCTTTCCAGCTAACGCTGCCTTTGCCTTTAGGGTTCAATCGTCTTCTTGTCAGATGTCGCGTGCTGTTTTATGAGAACAACGGCTGATGAGCCTACAAAACCCTTATTGTAACTTCTATGGCGCAGACTGTAGCTTGAAGCCAGATTCCTGAAGCTGTTGGACAGACTGGCTTATTTTTCACGAAAAATTGCATTCACATCTAAACATTAGCTTGAATTCTCTGAAATGCGCAAAAGTACTATTTTCCACAGTGAAGCATGCATTGTACATTTATATATACTATTTTTTCCCCCAACAACTGTTAATTGGTTGTCAACGTTTATGTTATTATTGTAAGATATAGGTTCTGCAATTACTGGAACTGTATCAGAAACATCTTTTAAGCCTGTCCTGTGTGTCTCCAAGATGTGTTTATTTTGTGATTCCTTGAAAGAAATATTTTATACACATCAAAATTGTTTTCAAGAACATACCAGAAATGTGATCCCATTTTCCAGTACTTTTTTAAAGCTTAACCATCCAAAAAGTTTAAGCACCATGACAAATGGTATAATAGCAGGTACACCCAATACTCTTGCTCTCATATTCTTATATCATCGTTTTACAACCAATAAGATCGTGTTTCTTCTTCCAGACAAATCTGAAGCAGGCTGATGACAATTTACTTTCTTCTGGATTCTGTAAAATCACTAGCAACTGGGTATTCTTTGATAAAATAGAAATGAAATACTGCTTTTCTTGAACGTGTTATTAATTTGATTATCTAAATATTAGATAATATTTTCATCTATGACATTGTTTCTTTATCAACATGTACTTCACATTTTTTTTAACTCTGTGGTAAACCATATACCTAATATTTTGAATTTGCCTGTATTCCACAATGTTTATGTATGGTAAATATTCATCTTCACGTTTGAACGGCTGATATAATGGGCTTCACCACAAGCCACCAAGATAAGAGGATTGCAGCTCTATGGTCCGAAACTTTAATGCCATTTTCGCTATCTTTGCCTTAAGCACGTCCACTGAGTTCGATTTTGCTTTCTTTGGTGAATACGACAGTGGCAGACCAGTACCATGAGCCATAACTATTGGGAAAAGACTGGAAGACTCGCATGAAAGGTAGCACAGAACTAAATCATGAAGATTGGACCAGCAATCATGATACTACGCATCCAGGTGTGCACGACGCTCTGACCTGGTGGAATGACGCCATTCGCCATCACTCTAGGAATGACGTTGGAGTGATTGGAATCAACCTCTAACCCTCATCTTCCCTCCCAGTGAAAAAAATGCATCAATTTTTTTTAATCAAAAACAAATTCTCCTGATTACTCTGTCTTTGTTGAATAAAAAGCTGTATTCCTATTTAACTTTGTGTGCTTATTTATTCAGCAGATGGGCCAAAAATGGGATTCCCAGTCGTCCATCTGCAGCCTCCCCACCCATCCTAATTATAAGCTCAGGGTGTGCTGTTCGCTGGAGTGACACAGGCATAAGCTGCCCTGCTCAAAACAACATCAGCATCCTAGACACCGGCGTCTACAATCTTCTAAAAGATGTGAATCTATACAAGGCAAGCGGGCCTGACACTATGAGCAGCCACATACTCCGGAAAAGTTGCCGTAGAAATAGCTGTCTACCAGAACTATTCCAAAACAAATAAGTCAATCGCCTATTTGACTCACATGTGAATTAAAACCATAGAAAGACAGAAAGCAAAGGATGGGTGAAGCAGAGGATGGGTGGAGCGCGCGCGCGTGTGTGTGTGTGTGTGTGTGTGTGTGTGTGTGTGTGTGTGTGTGGCCGTCTGTCAGTATGTGTGTTCTTCATTTGCTGTCTCAGTGCCACGACACTACAAAGAGTTATCAGTATCATGTGCCCTAAATCTCACGCAAGAAACCCTGCTCTGGGCTACATCACTTTGGTGCTGGGTAGCGAATTCTCTGCTGTCAACCCGCGCCGATGACAATAAATAATGTTTACTGTCCATCTGAATCAAGACTCTGGACACTATCACAATTTCACCCACGAACAGTTTGCAAGAATCTTCAAATATAAAGAACAAGAACGACCTGACTACACTCCAGGCACCTAAAATCTTCAGAAGAGCGGAGAATGATACAAAGAAACCATGGCTTTTCTCCATTGATGATGGTCAGCGAGGTTAAGACCAGTAAAGGGGAAATGATGGGAAGTCACCGTGGTTCCAGGTTATAGAAGGAAGGCATAGCGAACCAAGGCAGTTCCAGACTGAGGAGACTGTAGAGTTCAGATGTAGTTCTAGACTGTACGAGGTAGTGCGAATATGGTTCTAGACTGTTCTATAAGGAAGTTATGGAAAGCCATTGTGGTCCAGCTGCATAAAAGGGTTGAGAATTACAACTTCCAATCATAATATCACAGCACAACAGAGACAAGTTGCCTGTTGACTCACGTGTGATGGATATATGCGACAGCAGAATGAAAAGTGACAGAAGAGAGAGAAGCATGTAGGTAAGAATTTCAACAACAACACCTGACAGTATGGACAGAACGCGTACGTGTTAGGAAGCAGTGGTGGTCGCATATGGTACAAAAATGTTTTCAAACACACACACATACACACACACACACACACACACACACACACACACACACACACACACACACACATACAGCGCGCGCGCGCACACACACACACACACACACACACACACACACACACACACACACACACACACACACACACACACACACACACACGCTTTCACACTAACACTAAGAGAGAGAGAGAGAGAGAGAGAGAGAGAGAGAGAGAGAGCACACCGGATATCTTGTTCTTTCACACACGTATCTCCTTTCCTTACGTTGACAGACAGGACGCCTACAGACGCAAAACAGGCTTTGTCTGCGAACTAACCCACATGTCACGTACTAATTCGTTATATTGTGCATGACGTTTTGCTGTGTTTGAGGGGGGGGGGGGGGGGGGGAGTGATTTTCTCATACAATGCAAACGTTGTGATTATTCTTATGAATTGTGCAATGTTTTCCTACGGCTTTTGTCAAGACCTGTTTCTTTTACAAACAAGAACGGATGTGAAACGAACACTGAATTCCACATCGTGATCGACTCATTGTAGTGTTGCTTGCCTATTTTTGACAAAATGAATCAATATGTAGTTTGTCTTAATTCTCTATTTAGAAATACTTTAAGTCATGTGTCCATCTGATCTTTTAAGAATGTAACTCGGCATTTACCTAAAACAATACTTATGAGTGGGTTTTTTTCCAATCAAATGTTAAGTTTGTGACACTAAAAATATTGCTATCGATGGTTATGGCAGATATACTACTCTTACAGTTATGTGACATCTTTCTGCAGAGAATGGCTGGACAATGTTGATAATACCTATCGTTCAATTAGATTGATTACTCTGGCACTTGATGAGAAAATCCGAAACATAAACATACACACACACACACACACACACACACACACACACACACACACACACACACACACACACACACACACACACACACAGAGAGAGAGAGAGAGAGAGAGAGAGAGAGAGAGAGAGAGAGAGGGCAGAGACAGAGAGAGATTATATATTCAATTAATAACACATATGAGTAATCAAAAACAAACAAACAAGAATACGACATCGGCATTTGGAGTCTTGACAGTGACATTTAGAGCGTAGACAATGGGACTTGTAATGTGGAGAATGCATTTGAACTGTGGACAGTGACACTCGCAGTGTTGCCTTGTTGCACTTCGAGCATAGACAATGACATTTTGAGTGTGAACAATGGCAGTATGAGTGTGAACCATGGCACTTGCAATGTTCACAGTGGTACTGGAATGCCAGGCATCGGTTGTCTGCCCTGTTTGGCCGATTGTTCTTATTAGTTTAGCTTTTACTTCACGTCGTACCGTTCGGACCGTGATCCCATTTGATCCGTGAAAAAGGTTCGCTGGGACGCACACCCCGACTGGCGACTCTCAGCCCTGGCACAGTTGTGTGTGAGGTGCTTGAGGACTCAGTACCCCTACTCTCCTACCTGTCAGGAGGGTCCATGTGATTGTGCTGTGTTTGGGGAATGGTTTTTATTATTCGTAAAATTCGAAATTTCTGCGTTAATTTTAATTTTAAAAAAAGCTCTTTATTTTCCAAACTTTTCAAATCATTTAATACAAGAAAAATATTTCTTTTATGTTTTAGTCATCTGATCCAGATCCCTCTTCTCCTCCTATTAAAAAAAAACATGATAATGGAGATTTTGAACCTGGGAAGGTTCTCCATGTAGGAAAAGACAAACCCTGATTTCAAACTTGCTATTCCTTGTGGCTACACTCTTTCTAGTAAAAAGCTTAGAGAGGAGGCCCTGAAAAGAATCTGGTGACGGCGAACGTAAGGCAAATCGTAGTGGCCTAATATTCCTTCTGGCAGTTTCTGCCATAGCACTGGTGCCAAACTGTGACAGCCCACTGTTCCGAGCGTGCTGCATGGGCAACACCCTGTTCTCCAAGCCACATTGCCCAGGTTTGTGTTTAATCACAGATAACTTACCTACCGATCTAAATCCACGACCTGGAGAGGACACACAGCTTTACCTGTGGCCCTAGCTCTACACGAAAAACAGCGGATGCCAGTAATATGTCATCGTTCGATTGGCATGAATCACCGAACTTCACTGGACAGTTCTCTCCACCTCAAGCAAACCCAACAGACAGCAAGGAGAGACTGTCTCTCTATGGTCTGCTGTCAATATAGGGTACTTGAGGCTGAGGAACCATCTGAACAGTAAACTGAACTGGAGGCTAAAACACAATCTCAACGCACACTCAACTGGAGGCTAAAGAATCATCTGAAGAGTACACTGAACAGGATGCTAAGGAACCATCTGAACAGCACACTGAACTGGAGGCTGGGGAACCATCTGAACAGCACACTGAAGTGGAGACTGAGGAACCATCTGAACAGCACACTGAACTGGAGGCCGAGGAACCATCTGAACAGCACACTGAACTAGAGGCTGAGGAACCATCTGAACAACACACTGAACTGGAGGCTGAGGAACCATCTGAACAGCACACTGAACTGGAGGCTGAGGAACCGTCTGAACAGCACACTGAACTAGAGGCTAAGGAATCATCTGAACAGCACGCTGAACTGGAGGCTGAGGAACCATCTGAACAGCACACTGAACTGGAGGCTGAGGAGCCACCTAAACAGAACACTGAACTGGGACTGAGGAACCATCTGAACAGTACACTGAACTGGAGGCTGAGGAACCATCTGAACAGTACACTGAACTGGAGGCTGAGGAACCATCTGAACAGCACACTGAACTGGAGGCTGAGGAACCATCTGAACAGTACACTCAACTGGAGGCTGAGGAGCCACCTAAACAGCACACTGAACTAGAGGCTAAGGAATCATCTGAACAGCACGCTGAACTGGAGGCTGAGGAACCATCTGAACAGCACACTGAACTGGAGGCTGAGGAGCCACCTAAACAGCACACTGAACTGGGACTGAGGAACCATCTGAACAGTACACTGAACTGGAGGCTGAGGAACCATCTGAACAGTACACTGAACTGGAGGCTGAGGAACCATCTGAACAGCACACTGAACTGGAGGCTGAGGAACCATCTGAACAGTACACTGAACTGGAGGCTGAGGAACCATCTGAACAGCACACTGAACTGGGACTGAGGAACCATCTGAACAGTACACTGAACTGGAGGCTGAGGAACCATGTGAACAGTACACTGAACAGAAGGCTAAAGAACCATCTGAACAACACACTGAACTGAAGGCTTAGGAGCCACCTGAACAGTACACTGAACAGAAGGCTAAGGAACCATCTGAACAGCACACTGAACTGGAGGCTAAAGAACCATCTGAACAGCACACTGAACTGGAGGCTGAGGAACCATCTGAACAGCACACTGAACTGGAGGCTGAGGAACCATCTGAACAGCACACTGAACTGGAGGCTGAGGAACCATCTGAACAGCACACTGAACTGGAGGCTGAGGAACCATCTGAACAGTACACTGAACTGGAGGCTGAGGAACCATCTGAACAGCACACTGAACTGGAAGCTGAGGAACCATCTGAACAGCACACTGAACTGGAAGCTGAGGAACATTCTGAACAACACACTGAACTGGAGACTGAGGAACCATCTGAACAACACACTGAACTGGAGGCTGAGGAACCATGTGAACAGTACACTGAACAGAAGGCTAAAGAACCATCTGAACAACACACTGAACTGGAGGCTTAGGAGCCATCTGAACAGTACACTGAACAGAAGGCTAAGGAACCATCTGAACAGCACACTGAACTGGAGGCTAAAGAACCATCTGAACAGCACACTGAACTGGAGGCTGAGGAATCATCTGAACAGCACACTGAACTGGAAGCTGAGGAACCATCTGAACAGCACACTGAACTGGAGGCTGAGGAACCATGTGAACAGTACACTGAACAGAAGGCTAAAGAACCATCTGAACAACACACTGAACTGAAGGCTTAGGAGCCACCTGAACAGTACACTGAACAGAAGGCTAAGGAACCATCTGAACAGCACACTGAACTGGAGGCTAAAGAACCATCTGAACAGCACACTGAACTGGAGGCTGAGGAACCATCTGAACAGCACACTGAACTGGAGGCTGAGGAACCATCTGAACAGCACACTGAACTGGAGGCTGAGGAACCATCTGAACAGCACACTGAACTGGAGGCTGAGGAACCATCTGAACAGTACACTGAACTGGAGGCTGAGGAACCATCTGAACAGCACACTGAACTGGAAGCTGAGGAACCATCTGAACAGCACACTGAACTGGAAGCTGAGGAACCATCTGAACAGCACACTGAACTGGAGACTGAGGAACCATCTGAACAACACACTGAACTGGAGGCTTAGGAGCCATCTGAACAGTACACTGAACAGAAGGCTAAGGAACCATCTGAACAGCACACTGAACTGGAGGCTAAAGAACCATCTGAACAGCACACTGAACTGGAGGCTGAGGAATCATCTGAACAGCACACTGAACTGGAAGCTGAGGAACCATCTGAACAGCACACTGAACTGGAGGCTGAGGAACCATCTGAACAGTACACTGAACTGGAGGCTGAGGAACCATCTGAACAGTACACTGAACTGGAGGCTGAGGAACCATCTGAACAGTACACTGAACTAGAGGCTAAGGAATCATCTGAACAACACACTGAACTGGAGGCTGAGGAACCATCTGAACAGCACACTGAACTGGAGGCTGAGGAACCATCTGAACAGTACACTGAACTGGAGGCTAAGGAATCATCTGAACAACACACTGAACTGGAGGCTGAGGAACCATCTGAACAGTACACTGAACTGGAGGCTGAGGAACCATCTGAACAGTACACTGAACTGGAGGCTGAGGAACCATCTGAACAGTACACTGAACTGGAGGCTGAGGAACCATCTGAACAACACACTGAACTGGAGGCTGAGGAACCATCTGAACAGCACACTGAACTGGAGGCTGAGGAACCATCTGAACAGCACACTGAACTGGAGGCTGAGGAACATTCTGAACAACACACTGAACTGGAGGCTGAGGAACCATCTGAACAGCACACTGAACTGGAGGCTGAGGAACATTCTGAACAGCACACTGAACTGGAGGCTGAGGAACCATCTGAACAGTACACTGAACTGGAGGCTGAGGAACCATCTGAACAACACACTGAACTGGAGGCTGAGGAACCATCTGAACAGCACACTGAACTGGAGGCTGAGGAACATTCTGAACAACACACTGAACTGGAGGCTGAGGAACCATCTGAACAACACACTGAACTGGAGGCTGAGGAACATTCTGAACAGCACACTGAACTGGAGGCTGAGGAACATTCTGAACAGCACACTGAACTGGAGGCTGAGGAACATTCTGAACAGCACACTGAACTGGAGGCTGAGGAACATTCTGAACAGCACACTGAACTGGAGGCTGAGGAACATTCTGAACAACACACTGAACTGGAGGCTGAGGAACATTCTGAACAGCACACTGAACTGGAGGCTGAGGAACATTCTGAACAGCACACTGAACTGGAGGCTGAGGAACATTCTGAACAGCACACTGAACTGGAGGCTGAGGAACATTCTGAACAGCACACTGAACTGGAGGCTGAGGAACCATCTGAACAGCACACTGAACTGGAGGCTGAGGAACATTCTGAACAACACACTGAACTGGAGGCTAAGCAGCTATCTGAATATCACACTGTAATGATCGCACCAGACAACAAAACAACAGAACAGACCAGATCCAAACCTGGGAAGCTGGAGTGTCCGGACAGTGATGAGTATCCTTTGTGCCTTCAGGACACAATCAGCTTTAGGAAACAGCTGTCATGCAAGACAAGCTCAAGGAACAGAATGTGGACACAGACACCCTTCAGAAAACACAGCTGGTAAACACTGGGACGTTGAAAGAGAAGGACTACATGTTCCCTGGCAGGGGAAGAAATTTGGTAAGACTAGAATGCTTTCTTTGCAATAAGTAACAGAGCGCTGAGAACGTTAGTTTCAGGCACCAGAGGCCCTGCCAACCTTTTCAGCGTACAGGATCTGACATAGTACTATACACTTCATTCAAACATGAGGTCCACAAAACATCCCATCCACCATCAATGCATTATTGGCAAGGAGCAACTTATTTTCTTTGGCGCCTTTAGTATTAGAGCGGATGTAGATAATGACTCGTGGATTTCCTGTCTTGGACTGTTGGGTGTGAGCAAAACGATTGGGAACATGCAGCTGTTTTATCTGTTCGGTCACCATGACGTTACAGCGCAGATTCATACTCCCAGACCAACCCTAAATGCAAGATTCTCCAGAAGCATCCACATTCAAAGCGCTGGTATCAACTAGTTCTGATCTTGGTCAGGTGGTCAGCCTTTGGCCAACGTCATCCTCACAAATTTCTACTACGGCATGAGCTGCAACACAGACCGTGCCTCGGTGTGTCGCAAAATTAAACTGCAGACAAAGAAGTTACACTGTACCAACAAACAACAGATCCCTCGATATCAGCAATATTGCTCGACCAGACCACGTAAAGCAGTTTGCTGAGTCCATCAAGACAGAACTTCGCGCATCAGAGCCTAGTGACTCGACCACTGAGAAATGGGAAAACCTGCAGGACACATCCACTACACACATCCGACTACGTGAGGGAAAGTCTTTACAGACATACTACTAGTTTCAAGCCAAGTAGGCTAATCCATTTATTAAAACCAATCCAACGGTCCTTGCCGAGTACAAGCTGTGGACAGAACTCAGCAAGAACAATAAATTGGCCACAATTAGAGGCAATGTCAGGGGAATGTACGGAAACAACAAGAAAATACTAGGACCAGTCCATATAAAGGCAGCGCCACTCCGCTTTCTTTGCAAGGGATTTAATCACAAAGACCAGCGGCTGCAGAGATGGATTGAAAAAAAAACAAAAAAACTCTGGCCTATACTCCTGAGAAAACACTCTATCCCTATAACTTTTGACGTCTAAAGTACAGAAGACTAACTGGTCACTATGCCAGTGGTAGAGGAGCTTTGCACAACTGTCATGCTCGTTTATGGAGATGTGGTGTGGACGGGGTGTTTTCCACACAAACGGCTTCTTTCTATGTGAGGATGCTCGGCCAGGCGATGGTAAAATGGAAATGAATAGTTTATTACAATTAGATAAAATTGTTGTGGATCGACAATGTGGGGATGATGATGATGATGATGATGATGATGATGATGATGATGATGATGATGATTTTGATGATGATGATGATGATGATGATGATGATGATGATGATGATGATGATGATGATGATGATTTTACAACATCCGCGCACAGTCTCATTCCTTTCGTAGCTACTTACAATTACACAGTTATTTGTTTTATAGAGTGTGTAAGTAGTGCATGCATCTGTCTGTCTTTATTTTCCACTTGTCTGACTCATTGTCGATGTGGACGAGTTAATGTTCACTCCTCATCCAAACCACATGTGCACAAGGTTATGTTTAACTCCCTTTTATGAAATGATCTCTTTTCTTCAGCTTTACGGCCATTTAGGCTGGAAAAAAAAACCCGTCAGTTTCTTAAAAATACTGACATACAAAACATGTTAGCGATCATCAGTTTCTGTGTTCAACAGACAAATTGTAAATCACAGTCCGCCTCTTTATTCTGTTTTGAAGAATCTGTAAATTTAACAAACATTAGGTTCAACCAACTCGTTACTTAGAAGTATTTTCAAGCTCAGTTGACAGATACAGGTTATGGGTATCATATTATAGTAGGCCTCTGAATAGGAGAGTTCCTAAAAAAATATGCTCCTGACACATCCTTCACTGTAGAACTTATCAGTAAGGTATCAAACGTTTCGCACGGTAACGTTTATCTACATGTTCTCTTAAAAGAGCCGAACAACAAATTTAAGAAATCCATTATCATGGCTACAAGACACTTCTTCCTGTCTGCAGGACAGTTCAGAACATGTTTCCTCTTGATTGATGGGTCACATCTGTATCCAGGAGGTAAAGTCTAAGAGTCGGAGCTGATTTGCATAGATCGTCGACATCTCACGTGCGGCTAATATGAAGTAATGGACAAAAAAGCTGATCACGACAAATGATACTCATGAACTGGGACAGTTTAATGAAAAGAAGAATTAGAATAAGGATGTGCAATCAGATATATCACAATTATCAGTGTCTGAAGATAACATTTTATCATTGTCTCCCTGTCGTACATCAACGCAGCTTACAATCTCACAATATAAACTCTATCCAGTGTGATCTTCGTTCATCCTGCAACAAAACTGCATTAATAAAATGCCAATGCGGGCAGCACAGCAGCTTTAAACATTCAGATTGATCTCTGCTCCTAACAGTGAGGTAAAACGAATATTAAACGTACAGGGATAAAGCAATGGGAACCTTCAAAGTTCTATCGTGATGACCTGCAGTGTTACAACTATTTAGATTGATATGTTGTTTTCTCCGATAGATTAGGAACGCCACTGACTCATGGGCTTAACTTTGTGTCTGACCGTTTACAAAATAAACATCAGTATATTTTGTTGAACAGGTATAGTCAAAATCAACCTCGCTGTGCTTGGCAAGCGTACAGCAACGATTGCCATCTTTTTTCCAGAACTCTGGTTCATTACATTGCCGATAGCATAATTTCTTGTCAAGGCAAAGTCACAACAGAATTAAGCCGTGCTTCTCCACACGTGCTCGTATCTAAAGGAATTTGAAGGTACACGCCTAAGCTTAGCCATTATGTGACAACGTATATGTATAGCTTGGCATGATGAGCCCTCTTACTTGTTTTAAAAAGAAACGTATTAGTTCCACCAGACGATGCAGACACACACATCACAGGACAAAACACAACGCATTTTGACCTTTTGGGTCCTCTTTCAACAAAAACAAACAGCATTCAGGACAATGAAAACGAAGAACGATCAACCACTTATCCTCTCATATTCGGTGCAAAAAAAGAAGATTTTTGCTTCATTTTCACCCTCGGTAAACTCGTTTTGAAACTCCCTCTTACTTGATCAAGCGCTGCCAAACTGCTTTGCTGTTCCCACGGTATGGGGTGCTCTGCCAGAGCCAAGAAGGAAATGTACAGCAAGACATAAGAGACACCAAGATCATCACCCTGTACAAGACTAAATGTGAAAGAAGTGACTCCAGGAACTATAGACGCGTCTCCTTCCCTGGCGTTGCTGGCGAAGTCTTTGCTTGGTTCATTGTGATTTACCTGCAGAAGCTAGTGGAACTTTTTATAACATGAATCACAGTAACATTTTTTAGCTGCAAGTCCATAGTCGATAAGGTCTTCTCTCTTTATAAGTATAAGTATAGAGAACAGCAGATATCCATATACATCGCCTTTATCGACCTCACCAAGGTGTTCGACTTGATCAACTGAGAACCTTTTCAAGATCCTCCCAGATGTTGCCTGCCTACAGTGTGGAAGAGTTTGAATCAGTCCTTGCAGGCCAACATAAAAAAGACAATCCAGCTCAACAGCAGCGCCTCGGAAGGCTTTGCAT
>JAMYXO010005159.1:15000-16011 GCA_033310375.1 Conus canariensis | reverse complement strand
GGGGTTTGAGGGTTGTTGGTTGTGGGGTGGTGGGGTGGTGAGGGGGTGTTGTGGGGGGTGGGGTGGGGGGGGGGGGGGGTGGGGGTGTTGTTGGTGTTGGGTTTTTGGGTGGGGAAAAATTTAAAGGAATGAAGAAGAATCTTGTTTTTTTTGTGGAAATTGAAAGTTTTTTAAAAATGGAATTTTGTGGTAGTAAGGGGTTTAAATTTTGGGTTTTTTTAAAATTTTTTTTAAAATATGAATTATTAAAAGGGGGGGGGGGAAAAAAAAAAACATAAAACCCCCCCCAAAAACAATTTAAATAAAAAAACAAAAAATTAAAAAAAACCCCTAAAAACCCCAACACAAAACCACCCAAAACACCACACACAACCCACAAACCACAACCACACACACATAAAACCACCAAAAAAAAACCACCACCACCAAAAACCCTCCCCCCCTTTTCGTTTCGTACTGGGTTCTTTTTTCTTTTTAAACTTTCCAACAGGAAAATATTCAATGCAAAAAAATTTAGATTTTTAAAATTATTCTTTGCCCCGGGTTTTGGGAGCCTTCGTTTTTCCCCCCCCCCCCCCCCCTAACTCCCACCCCGTCAACCCCCAACCCCTTTGCGCCCCGCTTCCCCTCCTCCTTCTCGAACCAAACCTTTTCCCGGGGTGGGTTAAAACGCCCGGGGGGACGCAATTATAACCCCCTTTTGGCCGGCCCCCAGGGCAAAAAATTTTAATGAAAAAAGGGGGATAAGCCCATCCTTACCCCCTTTTTAAAAACACAAAACCCAAAACCACAAAAACACACAACCCCCCAACCACAGCACACCCCTTTTATATATATATTAAAATAATAATATAACTTTTTACATATACTAAACACACACACCGGACCCACGCTTCATTTTACTTGCACGCTGCACCACACACACACACACACACACACAAAACACACCACACACAAAAACAAACAAAACACGCACACACCGCACGCCCGCCGCGCGCGCGCGCCTACGTA
>JAMYXO010005159.1:0-12500 GCA_033310375.1 Conus canariensis | reverse complement strand
CAGTGTCCCTGTTTCATGATAACCAGCCCTCCACATCTAGGTGACTGACAGTGTCCCTGTTTCATGATAACCAGCCCTCCACATCTAGGTGACAGTGTCCCTGTTTCATGATAACCAGTCCTCCACATCTAGGTGACTGACAGTGTCCCTGTTTCATGATAATCAGCCCTCCACATCTAGGTGACTGACAGTGTCCCTGTTTCATGATAATCAGCCCTCCACATCTAGGTGACAGTGTCCCTGTTTCATGATAATCAGCCCTCCACATCTAGGTGACAGTGTCCCTGTTTCATGATAATCAGCCCTCCACATCTAGGTGACAGTGTCCCTGTTTCATGATAATCAGCCCTCCACATCTAGGTGACAGTGTCCCTGTTTCATGATAATCAGCCCTCCACATCTAGGTGACTGACAGTGTCCCTGTTTCATGATAACCAGCCCTCCACATCTATGTGACTGAGAGTGTCCCTGTTTCATGATAACCAGCCCTCCACATCTATGTGACTGAGAGTGTCCCTGTTTCATGATAATCAGCCCTCCACATCTATGTGACTGAGAGTGTCCCTGTTTCATGATAACCAGCCCTCCACATCTAGGTGACTGGCAGTGTCCCTGTTTCATGATAACCAGCCCTCCACATCTAGGTGACTGGCAGTGTCCCTGTTTCATGATAACCAGCCCTCCACATCTAGGTGACTGACAGTGTCCCTGTTTCATGATAACCAGCCCTCCACATCTAGGTGACTGGCAGTGTCCCTGTTTCATGATAACCAGCCCTCCACATCTAGGTGACTGACAGTGTCCCTGTTTCATGATAACCAGCCCTCCACATCTAGGTGACTGACAGTGTCCCTGTTTCATGATAACCAGCCCTCCACATCTAGGTGACTGACAGTGTCCCTGTTTCATGATAACCAGCCCTCCACATCTAGGTGACAGTGTCCCTGTTTCATGATAATCAGCGCTCCACATCTATGTGACTGAGAGTGTCCCTGTTTCATGATAACCAGCCCTCCACATCTAGGTGACTGACAGTGTCCCTGTTTCATGATAACCAGCCCTCCACATCTAGGTGACTGAGAGTGTCCCTGTTTCATGATAACCAGTTCTCCACATCTAGGTGACTGACAGTGCCCCTGTTTCATGATAACTAGCCCTCCACATCTAGGTGACAGTGTCCCTGTTTCATGATAATCAGCCCTCCACATCTAGATGACTGGCAGTGTCCCTGCTTTATGAGAACCATCCCTCCACATCAAGGTGAGAGTGTCCCTGTTTCATGATAATCAGCCCTCCACATCTAGATGACTGGCAGTGTCCCTGTTTCATGACAACAAGCTCTGTCAGATGTGGAGGGCTGATTATCATGAAACAGGGACACTGTCAGTCACCTAGATGTGGAGGGCGTGTTATCATAAAACAGGGACACTATGAGTCACCTAGATGTGGAGGACTGGTTACCATATCTAGGTGACTCATAGTGTCCCTGTTTCATGATAACCAACCCTTCACATCTAGGCGACCGATAGACACCCCCCCCCCCAACTCTATGATAACCTGTTCCTCAGCTTCGTAGAGCAGCGTTCACTGCAGGTCTGACAAGAAAGTCCGTTCTGCAAAAATACATCTTTCGCTGCCGAACACGCAGAAGAAGAATGTTCGAAAAGAATTCACGTTGTAAAGGATGCTTTCATGTCTGGGAATGGACTTGAGTTTACTTAGCCCATTTTTGTCTGGAGGTGACAATGTCTTTTTGACGGACCAAAAGTTTGATCAATTCCTGGACATTGGCCTTGTTTGCTTGGGCAAACTTCCCGGCGCCTCTTCTGGCATGCTGGCATCAATGGAGGCCTGGGTATTCTTAGAGGCAGGCTTTTAGCGGATTGGCAGGGCTTCGACCTCAATTCGCATGGTTCGCAGTCAGTGCAACTTAGTTTGGCCTCCTCTGTGTTGGCGTAGGTCTGTGTTCCCACAGTTGTGGAATGAGTTATAGAGCAAGGGAGGGGTTTGCTACAAAGGCTCATTGACGTCACAGCTGCATGCGTTTGTAGTTCTGCTCCCCATGACCCACCCCACTCCCTAACTCAACCGCTTTTTTTCCCTTAACATAGATGAAAAAAACTTCAGCTGTGTGAAGATGCCTGTGAAAGAGGTATGGAAAACTTACGTGAGAGAAACATGGGATATGTCACACAGAAATATGGCTTCACCAAACTGCGGCAGAGAGAGAGAGAGAGAGAGAGAGAGAGAGAGAGAGAGAGAGAGAGAGAGAGAGAGAGAGAGAGAGAGAGAGAGAGGTATAGCCTTAAATGTGAAATTATGAACACAGAATAGAAACGTTGACGAGCCATTCTTCCTTCCATTCACCTTCCATAGCCCCATAACATTGCAAACATATGAACAACACCTCCATCTCCCACAGCCCCATAACATGACAAACATGTGAATAACACCTCCATCTCCCACAGCCCCATAACATTACAAACATGTGAACAACACCTCCATCTCCCACAGCCCCATAACATTACAAACATAACACCTCCATCTCCCACAGCCCCATAACATTACAAACACGTGAACAACACCTCCATCTCCCACAGCCCCATAACATTACAAACGTGAACAACACCTCCATCTCCCACAGCCCCATAACATTACAAACACGTGAATAACACCTCCATCTCCCACAGCCCCATAACATTACAAACATGTGAACAACACCTCCATCTCCCACAGCCCCATGACATTACAAACACGTGAACAACACCTCCATCTCCCACAGCCCCATGATATTACAAACACGTGAATAACACCTCCATCTCCCACAGCCCCATAACATTACAAACTAAGAAACTAAGAAGAATCAGCTCTGTACGTCACCTTCTCTCTACAGATGCTACAAAAACTCTCATTTGTGCATTTGTCTTATCTAGAATAGATTACTGCAACTCACTTTTGGCCGGCCTTCCAAAATACCTGATAGAAAGATTACAGCGAATCCAAAATCATGCAGCCCGAGTCGTCTGTAGAGCAAGAAAACATGCTCACATTTCGCCTGTCCTCCACTCTCTTCACTGGCTATCTGTCTCAAACCGTATCTCGTACAAAATCTCAACTCTCACTTTCTCTGCTCTCTTTGAAAATGGACCTTCTTATCTCTCAGATCTCCTTAAAATCTACACCCCCTCTCGACAACTACGCTCCTGTGCTGACGACCGCCTTCTGCGAATGACTCGCTTCAGGACTACTACTGGTGAAAGATCTTTCTCTTTTCAAGCTCCAGCGACGTGGAACAGACTGTCAGACTGTCTCAGACATTCAGATTCTATCTCTTCTTTCAAGTCTAAACTTAAAACCCATCTATTTTCTCATAATTAGTCAATGCTGTGGGAGAGGGGGGGGGGGGTGGGGGTGGGGGGTGGTGGGGTACAACCTAACTCATAGCCGTCTGGGCCTTTTCAAATGTAGCGTATGTGTATGTTCTCTATTATATGTATTTGTTGTATGATTGAACGTTATAGGATTAAGTTTTTGTAGTGATATTTGAAGAATAAGTGAATGTCACATTGGTAGGATTAGGATTTGTTAGTTATTGTAGTAATAGTATTTGTAGTTGGGTGTAAGGTGTATTATTGTATATGAGAAGGGTGAATGTAGTATGACTTTGTAAAGCGCTTAGAGAAATTCGTTTGATTAAGCGCTATATAAGAAATCATTATTATTATTATTATTATTATCTCCCACAGCCCCATAACATTACGAACATGTGAATAACACCTTCATCTCCCACAGCCCCATAACATTACAAACATGTGAATAACACCTCCATCTCCCACAGCCCCATAACATTACAAACATGTGAATAACACCTCCATCTCCCACAGCCCCATAACATTACAAACGTGAATAACACTTTCATCTCCCACAGCCCCATAACATTACAAACATGTGAACAACACCTCCATCTCCCACAGCCCCATAACATTATAAACATGTGAACAACACCTCCATCTCCCACAGCCCCATAACATTACGAACATGTGAATAACACATGCTTATGAACAATGTTCAGACTGTTGGAACTCTGGAATGACATAGGTCAGCTACAATGCTTCAGGTCCCATTAATTTTGACCTCATCTTAAATTTCATGTTGTGCTGGTTGTTGTCAGACCTGTCACCGCAAGGGTTACAGTCCTACGGACAGAAAGCATGTAAGCATGTTAGAAACATCAAGCTTCGAATCTTGTGACCGAAAGACACACAAAGTGTTCCAATAAAACATAAAACGAAACGTTGTTGTATCAGCCCTATGATCAGCGACTTCTCTCTCTCTCTCTCTCTCTCTCTCTCTCTCTCTCTCTCTCTCTCTCTCTCTCTCTCTCTCTCTCTAACAATAATCAACTGGATGGGAATGGAGCTGGGATGGATGATACGTTTAGTTCAACGAGTTCTGTAAATATGAGTACATGTTTGGATAAAATGTCTTTTCTTCATTGGAATGTGTGTGGATTGCTTTCAAAACTTGAGGATGTAGATTTTGTTGAGTTCATTTCTTCATTCGACTTCGTATGTCTTGTAGAAACTTTTCTTGAAAAGTTTGAGTCTAGTTTATTTAAAGAGCATGCGTTATTTGTAAAACCAGCTGTTAAGCTGGCACGACATGGGAGGTGTTCGGGAGGCATTGTCTGTCTTGTACGTAAAGCTCTAGTTCCCCACATACGATATATTGATGATGACAGTGATTTTTGTATGTATTTTGTATTAGATAAAGAATTCTTTCATTTTCATAAAAACATTCTGCTTGTTTGCACGTATATACCTCCTGAAAATTCACCATATTATTCTGCATACGATTGTGATAATGGCATTAGTATACTTGAAGAAAGTCTTGTTGACAAGATGTTTTTGTTTGATGATGCTCATATAATACTGTGTGGTGATTTGAATGCAAGGACTTCCGATTGTTCCCCTGACTACCTTGATGAAAGCAGATTGCATGACAATTATACAAAACGTTCTATAGACCAGAAGAAAAGAATGTCCCATGATACAGTAATGAATTCTTACGGTAAGAAATTGCTGGACCTCAGTACGGCTTTGGGACTATGTATTTTAAATGGTTTATGTCATGGTGATGAAAATGGTCAGTATACATATATAGCCGATCAAGGGTGCAGTGTGAATGATTATTTCTTAACTTCCACATCTTTCTTTGATAGTGCGTGTGAGTTTATGACTCTAAGTGTCATTGACAGATTAGAATCAGATCACCTGCCTCTTTTGTTGTGCTTTAATAATCAAACACGTATTACTTCCATTAGGAATTTTGTGAATAAGAGTGAAGACATGTTCATTGATAAATATAAATGGAATTTATCATATGCGCAGACATTTTTTGACTCAATGAACTCGAATAAAGTAAAAGAAGAGTTAGAAGTTGCCACAGACTTAATCATTGTTGATGTTAACTTAGCAATAGATAGTTTTAACCAGATTGTTAAAGATCAGGCAGGACATATGAGGAAACGAATAACGATAAATAAGCAGTCAAGCAAAAGATGGTTTGACCACGAATGCAAATCAAACAAACGAAAAGTGAAAAGACTTCATAGATTGTTTAAGCGTTCACTGGATAAAAATGACCGAATTAGATTTTGTATAGCTAGAAGAGAATACAAAAACATGATTATGAGGAAGAAGGAGGAACGAAATGAATCAATGTTAAAGGAACTGCTTGATTCTGTTAAATGCCAGAAGACATTTTGGGAAACGGTTAAGAAATTCTCTCATAAAAAAATACAACCACAAAATAACATATCCATTGATCAGTGGTTTGGTCATTTTAAGATATTATTAGATAGAGACACACATGATTTTCCAGATGATGATACAGTAGAGGATGGTGATGAGATATATGACAGACCAATATCTAGGGACGAGGTAATGATAGCAGTTAGAAAGCTGAAGAACAGTAAATCGGCTGGACCTGATGATTTAATTGGAGAGTTCTTTAAAAACGCAGGAGAGCCAGTGTTAATGTTTTTAGTAAAATTATTTAACCATTTATTCAATAATGGCATCTACCCGGATGACTGGACTGAGTCAACTATTATACCACTTTTTAAGAAAGGCGAGGTCAATAACATGAACAACTACAGAGGTATATCATTGTGTAATATAAGTAGTAAGTTATATAGCTCAATAATCAACAGCAGATTACAAGAGTGGGTAAATTTAAATAACATAACTGGGGAACATCAAGCAGGCTTTAAGAAGGACTACTGTACGATAGATCATGTATTTACATTGCTAGCTGCCATTCAGAAACAGTTTGCAAAGAATCAAAAGTTGTACGTTGCATTTGTAGATTTCGAGAAAGCTTTCGACTCCATTTCTAGAAATTTGCTATGGCCTGTGTTGCTAAAAAATAGAGTCAGTGGTAAATTATACAGATGTATTAAGAGTATGTATAGAGATGTAAAGGCTAGGGTAAGAAGTGGGGGTAAGTTATCAGAAGTTGTGAATTGCACAAGGGGAGTAAAGCAAGGTGATGTTTGCAGCCCGATTCTCTTTTCGTTGTTCGTCAACGAACTTGCACTAGAAATTATAGAAAATGGCAAACATGGTGTGTCCTTTGATTTGATAGAATTGTTCATATTACTCTTTGCGGATGATATTATCTTGTTATCAATATCAGTTGTTGGTCTACAAAGACAGTTGAATAGTTTGTATGCAGCTGCAATGAGACTGGAACTAAAAGTGAATATGGAGAAAACAAATATCATTGTTTTTCGCAAGGGTGGGTATTTGGCTAGACATGAACAATGGATGTATGGAAATGAGCCAGTAAAAGTAGTAAACGTGTATAAGTATCTGGGTATATTCTTTTCAACCAGGTTGAGTTTTACCTATGCATGTAGAGATATAGTTAATAGAGCAAAAAGAGCTGTTCTAATTATACTTAAGGTAATGTATAAGCTTGACTGTAGTTCGTTTAATATATTTAAAAAGTTATTTGATTCACAAGTTCAATCAATTTTACAATATGGGGCTGAAATATGGGCGTTCGAAAGCAGCAATGTTATTGAAAAGCTGCATTTGTTTGCCATGAAACGCTTTTTGAACGTCGACAGTCGTACTCCTAATGATTTGGTATATGGAGAAATGGGGAGATATCCTATCTATTTAAACTCGTACGTTAAATGCATCAGTTATTGGCTAAAATTGACAAGGATGGAAAATTACAAGTTACCATTTAAAGCATATAAAGTGTTATATGATCTTGATATTAATGGAAAGAAGACTTGGGCCACAAATGTTCGTAAGTGCCTATATTCTTATGGTTTTGCTTTTGTATGGGACAACCAAGGTGTCGAAAATATTGCAGCCTTTATCAAATGCTTTAAACAAAGAATCATCGACTGCAGGTGGCAAGACTGGCATAGTCACATGCACACCAGTGACCGATTTGCTGAATATAGGGCATTTAAGACAACAAATCTTGTGGAACCATATGTTGAAATTGTTATGAATAGATATGTTAAAAGTGCTCTTACAAAACTTAGATTTGGTGTGTCAGATATAGCCAGCCACCGATTTAGATACAATGGAAAAGCAGATGAAGTTATGTGTCGCTTGTGTCATGTTTCTAAGGAAGATGCCATTCATATTATTCTTTGTTGCCCTGTTCTTCATGATTTGAGGATAAAATATATGCAGCCCAAGTATTATAATGACCCATGCCAGTTCAGGTTTAATCTACTTATGGCATGTAGAAATGAGAGTGTGTTATCTAATGTAGCACTATTCACTTATAAAGCTTTAAAACGTTTGTGTACTGCTTCAACATAAAAGTGCTATGAATGGACCACATACCACTGACATTTCTTTGTGTGTGTGTTTGTGTTTTTTGTTGTTGTTTTTTTCTTTGTTTTGTTTTGTTATGCTTTACTTTATTTTTGTTTAGTGCATGACAAATGCTTTATGACCAGTGGCTAAATTGCATGTTATGTACGTATATACATGTGTGTGCGTGTGAGATCATATGAGTCGGTGAACGACCATCCCCTTCAGATAGGGGCCCAGGCCTAAAATCTGAATAAACATTCGCATTCGCATTCGCATTCGCATTCTCTCTCTCTCTCTCTCTCTCTCTCTCTCTCTCTCTCTCTCTCTCTCTCTCTCTCTCTCTACGTAGGTCATTAGGTAGATATGTTGATAGATAAATCTCTCTCTCTTTCCTGGTTGACAGACAAATGGACTGATAGATAGGTGGATAGACAGGCAGATAGATAGGTAGGTAGAAAGACAAGCAGACAGACTGACAGATTGACGGATAGACAGACTGACAGACAGATAAACAGATAGGTAGATTGATAGACAGACAGACAGGTAGACAGATGTCGCAACTGCAACACTTGGAGCACAAGCAGCAGCGAAACTTGATTTTGTGACATAATTTCAGACACATTGCAAGTTATTTCAAGTTACAAAAACCAGTTGAAAAGTTAATTCGGAAATCTTCACATGCCTGTTTCTCTTTTTGCCCCGTTTATTAGGCACTAATGGGCGAAAGTTTCGAAGTCTGTTTTATATGGATCGCCACAGGCGAAGTGTGTCCCATATCGACGTCTCCTTTTCAAGTGTCCATTCAGCTGTCCCATCATTCTCTCTCTCTCTCTCTCTCTCTCTCTCTCTCTCTCTCTCTCTCTCTCTCTCTCTCTCTCTCTCTCTCTCTCTCTCTCTTTATCACAGCTCCATTCTTCGATCTATGCATTCACGCCGTGCTTCCCTCATTAATGTTTCTGTGGAGTGCTTCTCTCTTTTCTGTAACTTATATCTGTCCGTCTGTCTGTCTGTTTGTCTTATTATCTGTCTGTCTGACTCTCTGTATGTGTGTGTGTGTGTGTGTGTGTGTGTGTGTGTGTGTGTGTGTGTGTGTGTGTGTGTGTGTGTGTGTGTGTGTGTGTGTGTGTGTGCGTGCGTGCGCGCATGAAGTGTGTGAAATAAATGCAGTAGGAACTAGTGAATCCGAGTTAAGTCGTTTCCTTTGCCACCTTGTTTTCTATAGCACGGTAACGATGGCACCTTATACTCACAGTGGAATCAGACCGTTTTTGGCGGTGTGTGTGTGTGTATGTATGTGTGTGTGTGTGTGTGTGTGTGTGTGTGTGTGTGTGTGTGTGTGTGTGTGTGTGTGTGTGTGTGTGTGTGTGTGTGAAAACTTAAAAAACCCTATCGTCATCACAGTGTTATACAAGAAATCTACCTGTTCAACACTTGCGCGTTTTTCATACATTAACAAAAACAGGTACATACTATCATTCAGTGTACTGTCTTTAGGAATCAGTTGTGAATGCTGGTGTCAGTGAAGAAATATCAATGCTAAAGAGAGTGGTGGAAACATTTTTTATACTTAATGTTGTGTTGTTGTATAGTGGAATATATCTGGCAGACATCATGGACAGACTAAGAACCACAACGACAAGAACAAGAAAAGCAACAATGATAGTCATCATCATCATCATGATCATGATCATGATGATGATGATGATCATCATCATCATCGTCATCCTCATCCTCATCCTCATCATCATTATCATAATGAAGGACTAATTTAAGAAACGTCATTTCCAGAGTAGCTATCTGCCGCATGGCACTCTACAATCAAAATGACCAGTGAAGTAAAGATATCAGTGTACATACACATATGAATAAACATGATTTTAGGCGGTCGTGTAAAATGTAACTCTATGAAAAAAACATATGTAGGCGTTGTGGACAGCACAACACCATACCCACTACAGTCAACAATCGTTTTATACAAACATACATATGCTCATTTGTACTCCCAATGTAGGCCTACTGGACAATCACAAATGACAAAAATCTGAACGTGACAGAAAAAAAGGTGATTACTAATTCAAACAGTTATCGAACTGGTGAGTTCCACTTGATTTTTGGACGGTAGCAGTATCTTCTATGTGACGCAAATCACATGGCAGCGAATCCCAGAGAGACGGTGCATAGATAGCAAAGATGCTGGAGCTGAAAGAGTTGTGCGAGATATATACATACATATGTCTGCAGATGATCAAAGTCAGCTGGGTAGAGTGCAGTCAGAAGGCTACAAAAATAGACACGGAAAAAAAAAACAGAAGAGAAAGTTATGGCGTAACACGAAACTTCGTACTGGATTCTTTTATTGATGGGAAGCTATTGAAGGGATTGAAGAAAAAGTAAGGTATGAACACGTTTAGCAGAAGAGAGACAAGGAAACAACGGTAACCCAACTAGGCCAAGTACACTTTTAGCAGAAGAGAGACAAGAACACGAGAGTAACCCAACTAGGCCAAGTACATGTTTAGCAGACGAGAGACATGAAAACTAGAGTTACCCAACTAGGCCAAGTACATGTTTAGCAGACGAGAGACATGAAAACTAGAGTAACCCAACTAGGCCAAGTACATGTTTAGCAGACGAGAGACATGAAAACTAGAGTAACCCAACTAGGCCAAGTACATGTTTAGCAGACGAGAGACATGAAAACTAGAGTAACCCAACTAGGCCAAGTACATGTTTAGCAGACGAGAGACATGAAAACTAGAGTAACCCAACTAGGCCAAGTACATGTTTAGCAGACGAGAGACATGAAAACTAGAGTAACCCAACTACGCCAAGTACACGTTTAACAGAAGAGAGACAAGAACACTAGAGTTACCCAGCTGGGCCAAGTTCTGTTGAGGAATGTCATTCACACGACGGATATCGAGTCCAGACGGGCATAACAAACTGTTCTGTTCGCAAGATAATCCCTCTGTGCTGCCAGTGAAAGGGTGTAATATCTACGCTTCAGTTCTGTCTTCCATACCCCTATTTCTCTCTCCTGCCCGTCTCTATTACAAACTCTTTGTTATCTAATCGTTATGATGACAGAGAAATTGTTAGCCTGCACTTTTTTTTAAAAACCACCATTTATTTATTTTGTGTATGATGCTATGTTCATGTCATATTCTCATTCTATGTGTGTATGTATAACCTTGATACATTGAAATTTGTCCCCCCCCCCGCCCTCCCCTCTTTCTCTCCTCTCCTCTACTCCTATCATATGCAGAGTTCTTTCCCCTCGATACAGCAACGCGAGTACGAAAGACATCGGCCATACAAAATTTATTGTCGTCTGATCTAGAATCACTCGTACGCAGCCGTCTCAAATCCCGGCGCCCCTCCCCTAACCTCCCCGCGCCCCCCCCCCATCTCCACCCCCATCTCCCCCCTCCCCCTTTCTCTTATTTTCAGCAAGATTCATTAGTTTGAGCGTTTACCCAGCTCAACACCCGGACAGCTGAAACCGAAGATTTATTGTTCCCGGTCGACTGGAAGAGGAGGTCTTCCCTGCAGAGCGGAGGGTTCCCTGAAGGATTTGCTTCTTGCCCAAAAGACCAGGAAGCTCTTGATCCGAGCGGAATTGCTTGATGGAGCAGCTCTCCCGCTGGGCCCGCCGCCACAATGGCGATCAATTTGCGACTGCGACGGTTTCTAATTACCTGCTGTAACGGAGATGTCCCGCTGGTTAGAACGAGAGATGGCCGCATCATCTTCATATCTGTTTCTTTTTAAAAAAAAAACTTTGTTCTCAAAATTCTATGACACCCCCCCCCCCTCCCCTCTTCTCGACTTCCCCCTGCCTATTTCCAGCTAGAGTCTATTCAAAGTTAAGTTGGAAGTGAAAAACATCCCAAGGCGAAACTGTTTGTGGTTTTAACTTCGAATTTGCCATGAAACCATTTTTCATTTTGTGATAACTGTGCACCATTTATTAAAGAAACAAAACCCATCACTGCATAAGTTTAACTTGGATTCACTGTCAGTTGAAACGTATCTGATTTCCCCTTTCAGAGCGTTCGTTCAAACGGGCGTATGTGTCAAACACAGCGCCCCCAAAGGCCTTATATTCTGCAAAGGAGAATTTTACTTCTGAACAGCATAAACAGCACCTCAGTAGTACCTGGTAAGAGAGAGAGAGAGAGAGAGAGAGAGAGAGAGAGAGAGAGAGAGAGAGAGAGAGAGAGAGAGACAGACAGACAGACAGACAGACAGACAGACAGACAGACAAAGAAGAGAGAGAGAGAGAGAGAGAGAGAGAGAGAGAGAGAGAGAGAGAGAGAGAGAGATTCGGTTAGGGAGGTGGAGAGGGTGGCGGGGCAAGAAAGCAGAGCCCCCCCCCCACCACCACCCTTCCCCCAGCGGTTGAGTGAGTGACTCACCCAGCACAATGATGAAGGTCATCTTGATGGTTCGAATCTTGGCCTGCGGGATGATACCCCTGGAGCTGCTGCGACTAAACTCGTGGTGACTACTGCCCCCAGTGCTCCCACCGCCACCTACCCGGGGGCTGGACCGTCCGTTCAGCAGCTCTGGGGGGTCACACACACACACACACACACACACACACACACACACACACACACACACACACACACACACACACACACACAC
>JAMYXO010005158.1:15000-16020 GCA_033310375.1 Conus canariensis | reverse complement strand
TCAAAACGCCATGACATGAGTTCCTTTTTATTCCCCCCCCCCCCCCCCCCCCCCCCCCCCCCCCCCCCCCCCCCGGCCATTTCCCCTGGGGGTTTCTTTTGGTATTTTTTTGGTTTAAAATATGAGAAGGATGTGAAAAGGGAGGGGGGGGGGGGGGGGGGGGGGAACGGGGGGTAAAAAAAAAACTAGTCACCCACCACCTCCCCCAAATTTTTTCTTAAGGAGGAGGGAAGGGGGGGGGGGGGGGGCCCAAACCCCGGGCCCCCTGATTAGGGGCCCCCCCGGCACTCGGTGGGGAATTTTTAACAAAAAACGCCCCACTTTATTTTCCTTCCCCTTGCGGATTGTGGGGTTTTTCGCCATTCCTAAATCCTTTAGCTTTTATTATAAATTTTTATTTTTTGGAAAGGGGTTTCTCTCCAAAACTCATGTCTCCTTCATTTAGGGAAATTTCTTTTACTGTCCCGGGACGGAGAGGGGTAGCGTTGCCGTGACGACACTCGTATAATAAAGAAAACAAATCCACACACATGCATAGAGAAAAACGTCACAAAGCGGGAAATGAATATCTTACCTTGATTCTTGTGGTTCCTGCGCATTTTCCCTCGAACGGGTTTTTTGGCCCGGACGCCAAGCCTTTTTAATTTTCCCCCCCTTTTGTGTAGGAGTGGACTTGCATTTCATCAAGCGTCAATCATTATTTCATGGCGTTTTCTCCCCCAAAGTGACAACTTCCTTTTTTAGAGATTATCGGAAGGGGAAAATTTACACCCACGTTTTTGGGTTTTGTAGATGGTTGGCCACAGAAAAAAAATTAAAATAAATAGCCCGGGCGTTCCCCCTCCCCCTTTCTTGGGGCCGTTAATGTAAAAAATTTTTTTTTGGGGACATTTTTAAGAAACTCCCAGATTTAGGGAGGGATCCCAAATAAGAGGAGACAGGGGGAAAGGTCGTCAAATACAAAAAAGGGGAAAGGGGGAAAGAGAGGTCCCCTTACATTCGAAATAATCATACCTGACT
>JAMYXO010005158.1:0-10000 GCA_033310375.1 Conus canariensis | reverse complement strand
TTATACTTCTTCATCTTTTTCTATCTCCCTGTTTCTCTATCTCTTTATCTCCTTCAGCTGCCTGTCTACCCACCCCTTCTCCCCTCCCTTCCCCCTTTTCTACCTTGTTCATTTTTTTTTTTTTTTTTTTTTCGTTGTCTAAAATCACTGACGTGTATAGACATTAAATTGAAGAAAAGAACACACACACACACGGCACACACACACACACACACACCACACACACACAACACACACACACGGCACACACACACACACACACACACACAGACACAACACACACACACACACACACACACACACACACCACACACACACGCACACGCAACGCACGCACGCACGCACGCACGGAGAGACAGTTCAAGAGAATGGGAAAGAGAAAGAAAACTTTGTTTAGTTTCTGGATCTTTCATTTAAACGATTCTTCACATTTGTGATATGAGATGAAGACAAAAAAAAAAAAAAAGAGGTTAAGAAAAGAAAAGAAAATCAGATTGATCATGGCAGACGGAGGTGGGAATGGTGAGTTGGATAGACAGTTTGGGTCAGGGAGAGGGAACATAACTAAATTGATAAATCTAGTTTGCTATTCACAACAAATTACAAAAGTTTGGGGATAACTAAACTGAATAATCCGACCAAAGCCAATGTCCGGGTTGTACAAAATGTCCTTGACATTGTTTTATCGATGTGTGTGTGTGTGTTTTGTGTGTGTGTGTGTGTGTGTGTGTGTGTGTTGTGTGCATATATGTATGTATGTATGTGTATGTATGTATATAGGTATGCATGCATGTATATGCATATGTTTGTATGTATTATGCATGTATGTATGTATGCATGTATGTATATATGTATGCATGTATGTATGTCTGTCGGTCTGCATGTTTGTGTGTATATAGTAAAGATGTCCATAATGTACCTTTGGTAATTTTACAGTAAAATTAAACCATCGGAAAACAAATGATTGACGTTTTGTTGGAACATATGCACACACTCGGCGTGTTCTTGGTTTCCATGATCTCAGCCGTAATCTATATCTTAACATGTTGCCTGTCCACTGTATGACAACGATTTTACCCCCTGAATCTGAAGAAAACAGCACAAACAGATATTTTCAAACAAAAAATACATTTCTTGAATTTAATATTGATAATGACTCTCATTCAAAACACTGCTAGTATTACCCAAAACACCTCGTTTCGCTAGTTTAGTAAAGTTCACAAAGTTAAGGAACCCAGCAAAAGTCAGTGCCAATACCTTTTGAAATTATACAATGTATTAGGTTTGTTTTATACGATGTATTAGGTGTTTTATTGTGAGTACGACTTCAGTTTTGTTGTCATTTTGGTTCATGGTTTGCAAACTGATTTGGAATCTACACAAATCGAAATGTTGAAGAATGACAGCTTCTGATTAATGACGAGTGCAAAAGTTACCACTGTTGCTTAATATGAAAATCCTGTCGTAATGAGAACAGATTTTTTCTGTCTTTAGAGCCTCAGTCGTCAGTAAAAATCTGTTTGGTGAACGTTTTGAATGGAGATTATATCTCACTTCAGAAACAAACTCATCAATGTCTTCAGATTTATGGAAATTGCAATATCAAAATTTGCTTTTCTATATTCCACTCTGGCATTTTGTAGTATACTAGGCATAACTGGTATGCTTTGGATATCAACCTTTTTTTGCCCGTAACATTGGCTGTGTAATTGTTGACTGGCTTAGAAAATACCTTTTTTTTGCGCATGTTTGGGAAAATCAATGTTTGAATTCATTAACATTTTATCCATTACCAAGTTCTTCCCTGGTAAACTTCGGATGAAGTATTTTGAGATTGCTAATTCCTGGTGATCTGCGACTGACAGCATGTTGCTTTCTTGAATATTCAAATAGTGTTCGTGTGGACAAAGGAATCCCAAACGCCAATTTGATAGCTTTGCTATCCATACTTTGCAACAAACTTGTTCAACAGTGCATTAGATTGCATTAGGATGCCTTTCTTGCCCACAACTTAGCACAGCTCAAACCAGCTGGAAAAAAAGAAAAAAGTTGGGTGTAATAAAGCTTTTGTGTCATTGATCCGCGGCTGGTTTGCTGATCATTAAAAAAAAATCAAGCCTTTTTCCTCGCTTTAGAGATCAAATATTCAACGTGCGTTCTCCAACTTAATGTTGTCAAATAGTCTGTGTGTATACAAGCCAGAGGGTCTAGCACTAACCGCAGCACATTTTAAAGATTTTTGCCGTTATTAAAAAAGCATTAAGTACTTTAACTTCTCACTCGGCAGCTCCAGACAATTTTAATTCGTGCATTTGAACTGTTATGTTCTAACTTCTAAATCTTCTGAATATAGTAAACGGCGTTTTTTCACGTTTTCGTAAGATGTATTGATCCAAATAATAAAATTGCTGGCATTCTTTGAAATGTTTTGCAGGCACTTTGGTAAATCATAGATCTTACTGCTAAACAGCAATGATGCTATCACAGATCTTTTCTCCCCGTATTGAGCCTTTTGAAGAAAGAGTAATGCATGTATATTGATCTACTTGATACAATAACATGAGATACCTGTTATTCCAAGATTTTCTAACTTATTCTAATTGTCTAGCACGTTAAAAAAAAAAAAACTAAAAAAAAAACTATCATGTGCCAACCGAACATTAAAAAAAAACGTGGTCATTGAACGTTTACTTCTTGAAAACTGTTTCGATTTCTGAGGTACGTTTCACTAAATGATCGTCTGTGCCATGTTTTTGTCTAAATCCTGCTTGACTTTTATCTCCAGACTTGATAAGGAAAGAGGGAGAGAGAGAGAGAGGAGAGAGAGAGAGGAGGGGAGAGAGAGAGAGAGAGAGAGAGAGAGGACGAAGAAGAAGAAGAAGAAGAGAAGAAGAAGAAGAAGAAGAAGAGAGAGAGAGAGAAGAGAGGAGAGAGAGAGGAGAGAGAGAGAGAGAGAGAGAGAGAGAGAGTGGGAGAAGAGAGAGAACGAACGAACAAATTTATTCAAAGGGGGTCCATGGGGTAAGCATAAAAAAATGCCTTTTTACATCCAGCCCTCTGGGCACAAAACCCAAAGAAACCCGCAGATAAATCGAGCACAAATACAAATGATACAATCAGTAAACAAATCAGGGGAAAAAATTAGAAAAAAAGAAATCACCGTACCCGTTTAAAGGCCCAAGGAGGGAGAGGAGAGAGGAGAGAGGGGGAGAGAGAGGGGGAGAGAAAAAAAACGACGGGAAACATGGGGAAAAAGGTTTTGGGAAAAAAAGTGGGGAAAGGGGGAGAGGGGGGGGGGAAACGGGCGGAAAAAAAAAAAAGAAGGGGGTATAAGATCACCCCCCCCCCCCCCCTTCCCCTTTCCCCCCCAAAAGTTAAAATTTTGTTTACAAGGAGAAGAGGGGGAGAGAGAGAGAGGAGAGAAGGGAGGGAGAGGGGGGGGGAAAAAGGAGGGGAAGTGGTGGGGGAAGGTGTCGGTGTTAAACAGTCAGGAATGAGTCTTTAAGCGTTGCCTTCCCACTTCATTTAAGCTTAAGGAAACTTACCCTAACAAAATTTCCCCGCGTTTGTATGGCAAACTGTATTTTTCAAAATTTCAAAAATTGCGATTTTTTCTTGACGAAAAGTGTCATCAAAAAAAATGAAAATGGGTAAAAAACAGTGAGATTCTTGAAAGAGTGATATTAATACTATTCCTCTCACTGTAGCCGTCACAGTATTTTGGAGATGGTAAATGTGTTTATGGGGGTTTGGTAATGGTGGTTGTGTGGTGGTGAAAACCTGTTTTTGCTTGCTTTGATATTGAAAAAACGACCCCCAAAAACGTGACAAAATGACGAGGACGACGACGACGGGGACGCGATGACGATGACTTTACGACCCCGACGAGACGACGAGGGACGACGGGCGACGATGTTTGATGATGATAATTTTGATGAGGGTTATGACATTGCATGAGCCTAGGGTTTGGGGGGCCTGTTTTTATGCCATTTGGGGGGGGGAGAGTCCCTTTTTGGAAAGTTTTTTTAAGCTATCCCAAACCCCCGACAACTTTTTGGGCAATCATTAAAAAAAATTTTTTTTTTTTACTAGGTTTCAAAGGGGTTTTTTTTTTCCCCCGTTTTTTCAATACCCAAAAACCCAGCCCCCAAAAATTTTTCCCTTTATTCCCAAAAATTCCCCTTTCACATGATGAAAAAAAAACAGTGAAACCCGGCGAAAACTGTAGGCAGCATAAACCCAAACGGGGAAAAATTTTTTCCGCGGTAGCCCCGAATATGGACGTGTGGTATTGAAGTCCCTTGAATACTTTCCCTATATGGGTGGTTTTGTATTGCACCATCGTACAAAATGTAATCGGGTGTTTCCCTTTAATGAAAACCGGGAAGCTGGAAAAGGAAGGGGCCCGATCCTTTTTAAAAGGGCGAACACTGTCAATGGGAGGTCTGATTAAATAAAAAAAGTGGCCCCACTGCCTAATTATAAGGATAGAAGGAAAAAAATTTTCCCAAAAGAGCGTGTGAATTGTAAGATAAATAAATAAATGTAAAACCTTTTTCAGTTGCATTTTTTCGCTTTTACGAAACTTTTCACCCAGTAAATTTCACGAAAGCTCCTAGCGGGCATTATATTCTTTTCAATTTTTGTTTTTTTTTTCTTTTTGATTGTAGCGTTAAAATAGCCAAGCGTCCAGTGTTAAAGTTTACAGCGCGCACGCGTTACGACCTTCAAAAACCAAACAAGGAAACGCTGCTTTTTTTCGTTTCGTTGCGAAGGATATCCGTTGTCTCCTGTGTTTTGGTTTTGGGAAACGGTCTCTCTGCTATTAGCAGGATTATGCAAAAAAAGAAACCCCGGCCTTTAAAAAATTGGTGGTAACGGGGAAGTCCCTGAGGCACCCCACACACACACAAAACCCCACACTGAAACGCCGGGGGGGGCGGCCCCAAAAAGGGGTTCAGAGTTCCCCGACCCTTTTCCCCCAATTAACAACGACTGACCCAATTTCTGCTATCGAAACGGGGGACAGACGAAAATGGGGTCAAAAAGGAAATAGTCCCCAGGAATATATGAATTTTTTGTGAAGAAGAAGGGAAAAAGAAAAAGAGGCCCAAACATAAAAAAGAAAAAACGGGGGCCCATTGTAGTGGATTGCCCGGGAAAACCCTTTTACATTGTCGTAATTTGATATTTTGAAGTTAACTTTTTTGACGAGTTATGCGAAATTTTTCCCCATTCCTGGGGTTTCCCCCCAATTTTTCCCCCCCCCCCCCCTTTTTTTTTTTTTTTTAAAATTTTGGGCCCAAAAAAAAATTTTTTTTTTTTTTTTTTTTAATTTTTTTTTTTTTTTTTTTTTTTTTTTTTTTTTTTTTTTTTTTTTTTTTAATTATTTTTTTTTTTTTTTTCCTTCCTCCCCTTCCTCCCCTCTTTTTCCCCTTCTCCTCTTTTCTTTTCCCCCTCTTTTTCTCCCTCCCCTCTTCTCTCTCTCTCTCTTTTTGTCTTCCCAACCCCCCCTCTTTTTGTAAGACTCAAATTCCCCTGTTTTTTTGGTTTTTTTCAGATTAAAACAGCGTAGAGCTTTTTTTCCCAAGTAATAAAAATTTTTAATAACAATTTTGAAGAATACAACCCCCTGAAAAATTTTCGCCCCTGCAGACTTTCTGCAAAAAGGTTGTCTTTTTACCCTTTTATTCTCCCCAGTTAACGATTAATGGGCTGTGGTTTCTGCCAACTGGCATATTTCCCTGTCTCATAATGAAATAATTGATCTTGTTATAATAAAAAAAATTATCTTTCAATTAAGACCCCAAAAATAGTTTTTTTGGGGGCGGCAAGCGAATGGATCAAAAAACCCAAAAATTTCAAAACAGGGCACAACGGTTTTAACTAGGGGGCTTTTTCGGGAAAAAAAAATGCCCTTCAAAAAAAAATGTGTCAAAGGACAAAAAAAGAGCATCATCTAGTAAAAATTCATTTTTTTGCATGCTATTTTTTTTTGCCTTGGAAAAACCAACGGGGCGAAACTGTTGTGTCTCCTTTGTTGAAAATTTTTGTTCGTTCGTTTGGTTTTTTCCCGTTTTTCTGTCTTTGTTTTGTGCTTCAGTTAAACCCCCCACCCCTAATTTTCCCCCCCTTTAAACCAGCTTTGTGTTTTTAAAGGGGGCTGTTTTGAGGGAAGCGGGATTCCTTTTCTGTTGCGGGGCGTTTTCCCATTGTACTTTATCTGCTTTTAGCCGTTTAATCGATTTGGATGACATGAAGGGCCCCCCCCATGTAAAACCCTGAAAAAACTTATTATCCCATCCCAAAAACCCTCCCGTTCTTCTCTAAAAAATTTTTCCAAGCTACCCCTCAAATTTCATTTTTGAAGTGTCATATCATCCAGAAAGGCGGGTTCAAACCCCCCTTTTCTCCAGGAAAAAAAAAAAAAAAGGGGGGGGGTTTTGGGGGGGGTCTAACAGGGAGAAGGAGATCTACGAGTTATGACCTCGAAAAGTGGGCCCCGGCGCGACTTAACATGAAAGGAGTTCAGGACCAAAAAAAATTTTCTGAGGAAGGGGGGGGGGGTGTCTTATCTGAAGACCTTCTGCCCGTCAAGCCCCCTTTATAGAGTTTTTTTTTGGATGTGAAAATAATATAATGGACAAAAAAAAAAAAAAAATGTTTTACTGACGTTTTTGTTTCGGGGGGAAAATGCAAAAAGGGTACACGGGACTGACACGCCCATCGTTGATTTGTTCCACGGGAGCCCTTTGTTCCTTCCTGTTTGCTATGGAAATGGGACTTTGGAGAGGAATGGTGTCACTAACAAAGCAACATTTCTGGGGGGAATTTTTTCAATCGACAAAAAAGAAAAAGCATGCTTTTTTGACGTTATTGCTTTGAATGGAATGCAAAAAGGTCCCCACATTTCTGGTTGGCGTCCATCCCACGGGAGACCTGTTTTTTTTTTCTGTCTTGCTACGGCAACAGCCTTTGCGGCCGGAAATTTTTGACGAAGGGAAGCACCGTTTTTCGGGGGAGATTCGTCCAAAATTGTTCAAATTTAATTTTAGCAGTGTCGTGAGGGGAATTTTCTCGTGCACTTTAAACCCAAACCCTTTAAAAAAAAAAAAAATATGTATGATTTTTTCTTCCCACATGTTGTAGTCAGTGGTTTCTTTTTCTGACCGATTCCCCCTTCCTGGCTCTCCGATCGTTGGATAGGGCCCCAAGATGGTGAAAAAAATTTTGAAAGAAAAAAAAACGATGTTTCCCGAGTAAACTAACTTTTTTTTTGTTTATATAATATTTACCTGAACAATTAATTTAGGGGGGGAAAACAGGGGGGGCAAAACAATTTTTTGTCTTTAATGTAATGACTTGACAAGGATAAAAATTTGTAAAAAAAAAAAAATCAAAAAAAGAAGAATGATTATGATATGAAAACCTTTCACTAGCTCCCTTTGTGGGAACTATCGAAAATCACTCTCAAAGGGCACAACTATTTGTATTGCCTGCCTATTTCTTTTGGGCCGCTGGTTGGGGGATCTTCTGGACGACCCCGGGGGTTTTGAGGGGGTTTGCCCCTTGGTGTAAAATTTAGAGACAACCAAGTCCATAGTTTGTGGTGTTCTCACCACCAAGGTTCAAAAAAAAAAAAATCCAACAGCACCCTCAAAGGGAGCCAAACGAATGGTATAACCGGAACAAAACGAAAGTGTGGAGAGGAAAAAAAAATTGCTGAAAAAATAAAAGATTATTGAAAAAAGTATAAAATTTTAGGGACAAAAATTTTAGCCTATGCTTGAGGATCCATTCAAGGATGCAAGGGAGATCAAAAGATTCGAACAGTCTGGTGGTCAGCTTGCTGTTCAATAACCCAAACATTGTGGTGGCTAAGAAATTTTACAGAACAACCTTTATTTGGAAAACTCCTAAGAGATGCATCTCCCCCTGATTGACCAAAAAAAATAATGCTGAACAATGCTTGAGGATCCATTCAAGGATTTCAAGGGAGTCAAAAGATATCGAAAAAATTGAGTGGGGCGCTTGCTGTTCAATAACCCAAGCTTTTTGAGTGGCTAAGAATTGTACAGAACAAACCCTTTTTTTGGATCTCCTAAGAGATGCAATTCCCAGATTGACCAAACAATATAAAAAATGAACCCAAATTTGTAGTGGGGGAAAACAAATGCAGGCTAACAATTTTTTAGTCGTTACAGTAATGACTTTGCAAAGATTTTAAACTTTTAGAAAAAAAAAAAATTGGGAAAATTGGGAAAAATATAAATTTTATATATATATATAACATATATATTATATATTATAAAATATATGTGTGTGTGTGTGTGGGGTGGGGTGTGTGTGTGTGTTGTACTTTAAATAAGATTAAATTTAATGGAAAAGATGTCTTGCCGAAGAGTGAAACTTTCAAGCAAGTTCCGTTGGTACCTGAGATGATTGGCCAATTTAAAGGTCAAGAATTGTATCACACGCGTTTTTAAATTTTAAATGGGGGTTGGGGGGGGGGGGGGGGGGGGGGGGGGGAAATTTTTTCCCCACCAAACTGCTGAGGGGGCATTTTTTTTCTTGAAAAGACCCGAATACTTTTTGGTCAAAAAACCCTATTATTTTAAAACACTTATGTCATTATAGAAAAAATTTTGATAATAATCTTTCGTTGAATGAAATGGGCAAAAACACTTTAAAGGGAGGGCCCTTTTTTTTTTTTAAAGTGAAAATAGATGATTTCATCTGAAAATTTTTCATTTGAAAGGTTACAATCCCCTGAAAAAAAGCTGGGGTTCGTTTTCATATTTTTGGCCCACCCCAAAACATGATTTTGACGTAAAATTTTTCCTATTAAAATTTACCCCCAGTTTAAATTTGCTGTTTTTCCCTTTTTCCCAATTTTATCTTTCGGGGGGAAGAGGGAGGCAAGGAGCCCGGGGGGGAGGATGTTCAATGCAGGCTGTAAAGGGTTTTTTACATCTCTCCGGCAGACGATTTTTTAACGGTCCCCTTATTTGCCTGTTTGCTCGTCTCTTTAGTCGTTCTGCATCAAAAATGTTTTTCGTAATATATGACCCTAATTTATTTACGTAACATAAAATGACGTCTTGTTTTATTTATCGGGCCGTAAACGGATTTTCCCCCGTTATCATCAGAGATTTTACACATAATGTGTTTTCCGACTGAAAAATTTTCACATAGATTTGTTGACAAAAACCGGGTTTTTCCTCCCCTTTTTTTTTCGGTTTTTACAATCAGCTCAGTGGCTGACTCTAACATATGGGAGCGATTTTGCCCTTTATTTAAATTTTTGGTTTTTTAAAAAGAAACACATATGATCCTTTTAAAATTAAAAAAAATTGAATTTGGGAAATTTATAGCAAGGAAAAAAATTTTGGGATTCCCCCCTTTTTCCCCCTTTTTTTCCCCCAAAGAACCATTGGGAAATTTTTTTTCCCGATAATGACAATAGGAAAAATGTTTTGTCTCTGTATGAATGATTTGGGTTTGGGGTGGAGAACTCTCTATCCCTTTTAAGTGGAAGTTGCTGCTGTTGCTGCTGCTGCTGGGTGTTGTTGTTTTAAACTTAAGACAAGTCATCCTCTTTCCATTGTTTTGTGTGTGTTGGTTTTTTTTTTGGGTTTTCTGAGGGCATGCATGGTATTATTATTAGTGAAAATGAAAAGACTCAAAAAAACGCGTCAACAAAAAGGGCAAAATTTTCTATTTTCGTGGGATAACGGATAAGCGTACATATGCTTTTTTTTTTTTTTTTTTTTTTTTTTTTAAACAGTCCTCACCCTACACGGGACTACACAACCTTTTTAAAAAAAAATTTTTTAAAAAAAAGCATGAAAAATTAAAAGGGCTCCCCCCCCCCCCCCAAGAAAAAAGGGGGGTGGGGGTGGGGGTGGGGGTGAGGGGGGGGGGGGTACCACCCCCCCCGAAGTCAGTCATGAAATGGGGAAAAAAAAAAAAACAGTGTTGAAAAAAAAAAAAAACATGC
>JAMYXO010005157.1:15000-16025 GCA_033310375.1 Conus canariensis | reverse complement strand
CACACACTTTCGTTTGAAAACCGTCTAAACACACACACACACACATACACACACACACACACACACACACACACACACACACACACACACACACATACACACACACACACACACACACACACACACACACACACACACACACACACACACACACACACATATATATATATATATATATATATGTGAAGGGTGCCGGAAAGTCTAAACACACACACACACACACACACACACACACACACACACACACACACACACACACACATACACACACACACACACACACACACACACACACACACACACACACACACACACACACACATATATATATATATATATGTGAAGGGTGCCGGAAAGTTAGACTCAGAGAGCTCTTTGCAGATGAAGAAGACAGTCCTGTACCCAAATTTTATAAGAAGACAGGATACCAGCCACCCACCGGAAGAGACAGAGCTCTGGATACATACTGTGCCACCCTAGAAAACCTGACTGACACATACCGCAGTTCTGGACACCAGAGGGACAACCTGAGGCAAAATCTACGAGCAGCCCTACAACAGCTACGGCAGCTAGTCCTCAGCAGGAACATCAGAATCAGCAGAGCTGACAAAGGTGGTGCTGTTGTTGTCCAGGACACTGAAAACTACATCACTGAAGCCAAAAGACTACTAAACAACCAGTTGCATTACAAGCAGCTCCCAAATGATCCTACCATCCAAATAGCAGAGATTTCAAACGAGTTGGTAGAACATCTCCACAGCGACGGCCACATTGATGACAACACCAAGCAATGGGCGCTAGTGGAGCTAAAGGCATGCAGGACTCATCAGTTCTACCACTTGCCAAAAATACACAAGACTCTGCAGAATCCTCCAGGTCGCCCAATCGTGTCGGGAGTAAATGGCCCAACTGAAAATCTCTCAAAACTGGTTGACTTCTGGCTTGAGGATATTGTAACCACCCTCCCAAGTCACGTCAAAGACACAACTCATATGTTAAAAACGCTACGTGACTGGAATACGGCT
>JAMYXO010005157.1:0-5000 GCA_033310375.1 Conus canariensis | reverse complement strand
TTTTCCAATGCTAGTATAAAATATACTATAGTACTTTAATTGTTTCACTGCTTTTTCCAATGCTAGTATAAAATATTATACTAGTTACTTTAATTTTGTTTCACTGCTTTTTCCAATGCTAGTATAAAATATACTATATTACTTTAATTTGTTTCACTGCTTTTTCCAATGCTAGTATAAAATATACTATATTACTTTAATTTGTTTCACTGCTTTTTCCAATGCTAGTATAAAATATACTATAGTACTTTAATTTGTTTCACTGCTTTTTCCAATGCTAGTATAAAAATATACTATAGTACTTTAATTTGTTTCACTGCTTTTTCCAATGCTAGTATAAAATATACTATAGTACTTTAATTTGTTTCACTGCTTTTTCCAATGCTAGTATAAAATATACTATAGTACTTTAATTTGTTTCACTGCTTTTTCCAATGCTAGTATAAAATATACTATAGTACTTTAATCTGTTTCACTGCTTTTTCCAATGCTAGTATAAAATATACTATAGTACTTTAATTTGTTTCATAATCTGTTTCACTGCTTTTTCCAATGCTAGTATAAATATACTATAGTACTTTAATTTGTTTCATAATCTGTTTCACTGCTTTTTCCAATGCTAGTATAAAATATACTATAGTACTTTAATTTGTTTCATAATCTGTTTCACTGCTTTTTCCAATGCTAGTATAAAATATACTATAGTACTTTAATTTGTTTCATAATCTGTTTCACTGCTTTTTCCAATGCTAGTATAAAATATACTATAGTACTTTAATTTGTTTCACTGCTTTTTCCAATGCTAGTATAAAATATACTATATTACTTTAATTTGTTTCACTGCTTTTTCCAATGCTAGTATAAAAATATACTATAGTACTTTAATTTGTTTCATAATCTGTTTCACTGCTTTTTCCAATGCTAGTATAAAATATACTATAGTACTTTAATTTGTTTTATAATCTGTTTCACTGCTTTTTCCAATGCTAGTATAAAATATACTATATTACTTTAATTTGTTTCATAATCTGTTTCACTGCTTTTTCCAATGCTAGTATAAAATATACTATAGTATTTTAATTTGTTTCATAATCTGTTTCACTGCTTTTTCCAATGCTAGTATAAAATATACTATAGTATTTTAATTTGTTTCATAATCTGTTTCACTGCTTTTTCCAATGCTAGTATAAAATATACTATATTACTTTAATTTGTTTCACTGCTTTTTCCAATGCTAGTATAAAATATACTATATTACTTTAATTTGTTTCATAATCTAATCTGTTTCACTGCTTTTTCCAATGCTAGTATAAAATATACTATATTACTTTAATTTGTTTCACTGCTTTTTCCAATGCTAGTATAAAATATACTATATTACTTTAATTTGTTTCATAATCTGTTTCACTGCTTTTTCCAATGCTAGTATAAAATATACTATAGTACTTTAATTTGTTTTATAATCTGTTTCACTGCTTTTTCCAATGCTAGTATAAAATATACTATAGTACTTTAATTTGTTTCATAATCTGTTTCACTGCTTTTTCCAATGCTAGTATAAAATATACTATAGTACTTTAATTTGTTTCATAATCTGTTTCACTGCTTTTTCCAATGCTAGTATAAAATATACTATAGTACTTTAATTTGTTTCATAATCTGTTTCACTGCTTTTTCCAATGCTAGTATAAAATATACTATAGTACTTTAATTTGTTTCATAATCTGTTTCACTGCTTTTTCCAATGCTAGTATAAAATATACTATAGTACTTTAATTTGTTTCATAATCTGTTTCACTGCTTTTTCCAATGCTAGTATAAAATATACTATAGTACTTTAATTTGTTTCATAATCTGTTTCACTGCTTTTTCCAATGCTAGTATAAAATATACTATAGTACTTTAATTTGTTTCATAATCTGTTTCACTGCTTTTTCCAATGCTAGTATAAAATATACTATAGTACTTTAATTTGTTTCACTGCTTTTTCCAATGCTAGTATAAAATATACTATATTACTTTAATTTGTTTCACTGCTTTTTCCAATGCTAGTATAAAATATACTATAGTACTTTAATTTGTTTCATAATATTAGATTTTATGTAACTTTCTTAAATAACTGGGTCTTTTTATTAAAAGAAAGTTTTAAAGGACTTGTCAATAGATAACGAAGAGCGTTTGGGGACGCCGGAAAAGTTTCAAAATCCCACAAATATCTCCATACTTACCCCACCCAACCCCTTACCATTTGCATTGTAACTTCTTACCCTGACAACACACACACACACACATACACCACACACACACACACACACACACACACACACACACACACACACACACACACACACACACACACTCAAACACACACACGCGCGCGCGCGCGCGCGCGCACACACACACACACTTAGTTTGACCGAGCGTTATTTTGACTTCCTTAGCTCAACTGCCGTCTTTTGTTGAGAATGGACGTGGTGCAAGGGGCGTGATTCTTACATGCCATCCTTTCACCATGGTTTTGACCGCTACTTGCCGACTGAAACCGTTGACTGACGTGCAGTTTTACTGAGCTAACGTTCAGTGTGAATGCTCTCGGTTGAGAGTTTTTAATGGATGAAGAGGGGTACTACTGTCCAAAAGCGTTCTTGGAGTGTAGCATACTAAAACTGTTAAGAGAAACCAGTAGTAATCATTCCAGCGAATGGCGTGGACACAGACGGCCATAAACGCGAAAAAACATAGAGGAACAGTTCTAGAAATTCCTAAATTCCTACGATACAGGAAAGTCTTGTGCTTATTGTCATTTTTCATACACACTTCTTATTACTGATCATGTCAGTTACAATTCACTAAATGTAACACATTTTGAGACACAAAATCGCGTTGCAGTGTTTGCATATTTTCAATAATAAACGGCAAATTGATTTTTCTCGTTTTTAAACAAACAAGCAAAAAAGTTTAATCTTTTTGTTCTGGTCTTTGTTCACCTTTGTTTCTAGCTATCTTTGCCCATCTCAAATTCACTTATTCGCTCTCCCTGCCGAGCCCCCCCCCCCCCCCCCCCTTCTCCCAACACACTCTTCCTCCTCTCCCCTGAAAGAAATCCTTCCTCCGAAATGCGTGTTATTTGATTATATGTTGCATTTGAAGTGCTTCGATTTATGCAACTGAGATGCTTTGAACTATTGATTGGCGAGGTGGAGAGGGGGGCTGGGGGGGGGTGACGTGTGGATGGGGGGGGGGAGAACGAGGGGGGGGGGGACGATGGGGGGGTGAATACGTGCACTACAGGAATCCATTTGCACAACAGACTACAGACGATTCAATACACTACACGTGCTACTACAGACTCCGTTTCAATACACTACACGTGCTACTACAGACTGCATTCATACACTACACGTGCTACACAGACTCCGTTCAATACACTACACGTGCTACTACAGACTCCGTTCAATACACTACACGTGCTCTACAGACTCCTTCATACACTACACGTGCTACTACAACTCATTCATACACTACACGTGCTACCTACAGACTCCGTTCAATACACTACACGTGCTACTACAGACTCCGTTCAATACACTACACGTGCTCTACAGACTCCATTCAATACACTACACGTGCTACTACATACTCCATTCAATACACTACACGTGCTACTACAGACTGCCGTTCAATACACTACACGTGCTACTACAGACTCCGCTCAATACACTACACGTGCTACTACAGACTGCATTCAATACACTACACGTGCTACTACAGACTCCGCTCAATACACTACACGTGCTACTACAGACTGCATTCAATACACTACACGTGCTACTACAGACTCCGTTCAATACACTACACGTGCTACTACAGACTGCATTCATTACACTACACGTGCTACCACAGACTCCGTTCAATACACTACACGTGCTACTACAGACTCCGTTCAATACACTACACGTGCTACTACAGACTCCGTTCAATACACTACACGTGCTGCTACAGACTCCATTCATTACACTACACGTGCTACTACATACTCCATTCAATACACTACACGTGCTACTACAGACTCCGTTCAATACACTACACGTGCTACTACAGACTCCGTTCAATACACTACACGTGCTGCTACAGACTCCATTCATTACACTACACGTGCTACTACATACTCCATTCAATACACTACACGTGCTACTACAGACTCCGTTCAATACACTACACGTGCTACTACAGACTCCGTTCAATACACTACACGTGCTGCTACAGACTCCATTCATTACACTACACGTGCTAACTACATACTCCATTCAATAACTACACGTGCTACTACAGACTCGTTCAATACACTACACGTGCTCTTTAAGAAGAGCAGCAAAGCAGTGGATGCTGGGACAGAGGTGGAGGGGGATGAAGGATAAGGTGGAGGGGGATAAGGACAGAGGTGGAGGGGGATAGAAGGACAGAGGTGGAGGGGGTAATGGATAGAGGTGGGGGGGATGAAGGATAGAGGTGGAGGGGGGATGAAGGAAGAGGTGGAGGGGGTAATGGATAGAGGTGGAGGGGATAATGGATAGAGGTGGAGGGGGGTAATGGATGAGAGGTGGGGGGGGATAAAGGATACAGGTGGAGGGGGATAAAGGATAGAGGTGGAGGGGGTAATGGATAGAGGTGGAGGGGATGAAGGATAGAGGTGGAGGGGATGTATGGATAGAGGTGGAGGGGGTAATGGATATATGTGGAGGGGGATAAGGATAGAGGTGGAGGGGGATGAAGGATAGAGGTGGAGGGGGATGAAGGACAGAGGTGGAGGGGGGTAATGGATAGAGGTGGAGGGGGGTAATGGATAGAGGTGGAGGGGGGTAATGGATAGAGGTGGAGGGGGATGAGATAGAGGTGGAGGGGGATAAGGACAGAGGTGGAGGGGGTAATGGATAGAGGTGGAGGGGGGTAAGGATAGAGGTGAGGGGGGTATGGATAGAGGTGGAGGGGTAAGGATAGAG
>JAMYXO010005156.1:10000-16029 GCA_033310375.1 Conus canariensis | reverse complement strand
TTTTGTCTTCTTCTTTTCTCATCTCCTGAATCATCATGTCTCTTTTGGCTTTTCCTTTGGCCTTTGACCACCATTCAGTTTTGGTCACCCCCAGTCCCTGTCTGTTGGTCTGTGTGTGTCCTGTTATTTCTCTGATCTTGAGACTTTCTTTTGCAGAATCCATCGCCTCTTGAACTTTCCATTTTCTGCCTGTCTTCAGCTGGGGCTTAATTGCTTCTACCACCTTGTCTCCTGAGTCCTCCAGCATGCTTTGAAGTCTGATCTTCCCTGCTTTGTATTCCTCCAGGATGGATTTCAGGGTAGTTTCAGCTTTGCTTGGCGACAGTACAGCGCTATGTCAGTCAGACAGGGTGGGACACCAAGCCATTTCCTTGTGAACTTGTTGATTTTGGCTTCCATTGCCTCCACTATGCTGGTGCAGATGTCGTATATCATCAGAGGCCATAGCAGCTTTGGTATCAGCATGAACTGCAGACACCAGACCTTGTATTTGCCAGGGAGCCCACACTGGTCAATGGTCTCCAAGCCTTCCTCCGCCATCTGCTTGGTTTCTTTTGCTCTTTGTGTGTCTTTCAGCGTATCATCATACCATCTTCCAAGGCTCTTGACTGGTTCTTCTGTGACTGTTGGAATGGCCTGGTTGGCAACACTGAAGACCACAGATCCGGCCACTTTTCCTTTCCTCAGTGAGAGACTCGTGATTTCTTTGGCTTGAACTTCATTCTGGATGAGGCAACTATGTCGTCCAGCCTCTCCAGCACATGACGTGTCTCGTCTTCTCTGGATGAAATCACTGTAGTGTCATCCATGAAGGCCTTGAGAGGAGGCATCTTGTATCCATCGCCAAGGTCTGTTTGTCTCGCGTTGTTTGTTGCTGCTTTCAAGATGAGTTCCATTGCCAGCACGAACAGTATTGGGGAAATTGCACAGCCCATTGCAATACCCACTTCCAAGTTGATCCAGTCTGTTGTGTACTCCTTGGTAGAGAACCGCATTGAGAAGCCATTGAAGTACTTCTTGAGCATGTCGCGGATGTTCTTTGGCACATGGTACATCTCAAGAGCCAACTGTATCATCTCATGGGGCACAGATCCATATGCGTTTGCCAGATCAAGCCACACTACGTCCAGGTCTCTCTTTTCTGTTTTTGCTTTTTGGATTGCGTCCCAGATCATTGTGGCGTGTTCTACACAGCCCGCCACGCCTGGGATGCCACCTTTCTGGACTGACACATCCAAGTACTTGTTTTCCATCAGGTACTTGGTCAGCCTTGCTGCCATGACAGAGAGGAAGATTTTCCCTTCGACGTTCAGTAGTGATATTGGCCTGAACTGGCTAATGTCACTTGAGTTTTGCTCTTTGGGGATGTACACACCATCTGCCGTCATCCACTGGCCGCTGATCTTCTGGTTTCTCCAAGCCGATCGCAGCAGCCTGTGGAGCCACTCCAGCACCTTGGGACATTTCTTGTAAAGCTGGTAAGGTATTCCGTTTGGCCCTGGTGATGATTTGGCTCTGGCTTTGTCGACCACCTTCTTGATTTCCGCCAACGTTGGAGGCTTGCCATTGAACTGTTCCTCAGGGTTGGTTGGCCACACCAGACCTTGAATGTCGAGTGGTGCTTTGCTCTGTGGGTCAGAGTATGTTTTCCTCAGATGCTGCTCAAGAACTCCTTTGTCCACACTTAGGGTCCCAGATTTTGGCTGCTCAAACAGTGTTCTGGCAAACTGGAAGGGGTCTCTGAAGAAGCGCTCTTGTGTCTTCTTCTTTTTGCTCTTCCTCTTCCTCGCAGATTCCGCTTTGCTGAGGGCACTGTGTTTTTCTTTCAGGTCTTTCCACAGTTTTTCCAAGCCTTGTTTTTCAGCTGGCAGTGCGGTCTTCATTTGCATCTTGAGGTTTTTCTTTTGGACCCTGATCTTGTCCATCTTTTCTTGGCGTCTGGATTTCTTTGGAGGTGTTTTCTCTTTGGGTAGTTTTGCTCCATAGGCGTCTCTACATGTGGCATACACAATGTCCCCATATGTGGCTAGTTTGTGTTCCAGGGTGCTTTTCCCTATCAGTGCATCGAGTCTTTGGACGATTTTTGCATCCAGTTTCTCCCAATCTTCAGTTTCGTTTGCTCGTGGCAGGTTGAGTTTCAGGCGCCTGGCATCGAGGGCCTGTGCAAATTCCTCATCCGAACCAACAGCGTGGATGTCCTTGGCACTGTGGTTTAAATCCTGGCCTTGGTCTTCCGACGTCTTATCTGCTGATGCAGTGCGCTGCTGCTCATTCAGATGAGTCTTCACACATCCCATCTTTGTTCTGTGGATCTTCATGCCACGGGTGGTAGCGAAACGCTTTCCACAGACACATGGATATTCCATTTGGTCCATGTTCATAGTCCGTTTGGGATTTGCAGTCATGATTGGTTGAGCACCGATGGATTCATCATTCTCTCCCCCTTTCGGTGAATCCTGGGAGCATCTTTTCCTTTTATTTTTAGTAGCCACATGTTTAAGGCAAAGTGGGGAGCCAGCCCACAGAGCCCTTGGTTCTGGTCTTTCCCAGTGTCCTCCGGTCTTTCCCGGACGTCCTCCGGCCTATTCCCGGAAGTCAATGGTTTACCCATGCATCAGTAGAAAGAAACTCGTGGAGAGCGTGGCAGCAGAGAGTCCTCAGAAGAGAAGCCCCCTTCAAGCAAGTGTTTCGGCCCTTATCTCCTGACACTCTAGGGGGGTTGGGCCACACCCGGTTCATGACTCCGGATGTCCCTCTGCTGCCCCTTTTTTTCCCATCTTGGGACGAGCCATGGCTGGGATTCGAACCCATGACCCTCTGGACATGCTCATTTTCCACTTAATGACTCGCGCTTTAACCACTGAGCCACAGGGACACCTGATATTTGTAGGGAAATTAAGCCTTATGAAGTTCACTTTTGTTCCTCCTTGACCAGATCCAGCTTGAACACCTCTCTGCCGCTTCTGCCATTGCTTTCAGGGCTCTGGTTTTTTCCTTCCCTGCAACTGAGAGCTGTTTCATGAGGCTGTATGCAGACGTTCCTACAAACCCCCTAGCTCCAATTTCTGCAGTGAGGACTTTGACCTGATAGCCTTCTCTCCTCAGGCTGTTTGCAGATCAGCATACTTTTCAGTCTTGTAGATTTGAGCTGCCTCCATTCTGTTCTCATATGGCACCGTGAGCTCGATCATGATCAGCTGCTTGGTTGACTTAGAGTGGACTACTATGTCTGGTCTCATGCCACTCTTGCTGATGATCTCTGGGTGACTCTTCCATTCTGGGAGGTCTGCAGTGCACTCCCAGTCATCTGCCCCGTCCAGCAGACTCTGCCTGCATGTTTCGAGTGGCACTGTTGTTCTTGGCCATGATTTGCTGCCTCCTGCCGTGAAGAATGTTGCGGGTGCTTTTGGAGTCCTGATTTTCCCTTTTGTGGTGTTGGTACTAGCCCAGACTACTTGTACAATTTCTTTGAGCACTTGGTTGTGCCTCCATGTGTACCTTCCTTGAGCCAGGGCTACTTTACATGAGCTTAGGACATGCTCCACTGTTTGTTTTTCATGGCAGAGGGGGCATGCAGGATCGTCTGTTTTCCCCCACTTCACCAGGTTTGCATTTGAGGGCAGAAGGTCATATGCAGATCTGAGAATGAAGCTGATCCTGAGAGGGGCCATGTGCCAAATGTCATTCCAAGTGAGACTTCTTTGGAGTGCATTCTCCCACGTTGTCCATTGCCCTTGCTGGCTCTGCTGGACTGCTTTTTGGAATCTTTTTTGGTCTTCTTCTTTTCTCATCTCCTGAATCATCATGTCTCTTTTGGCTTTTCCTTTGGCCTTTGACCACCATTCAGTTTTGGTCAGAAGTGTTATACGCTTTCAGAAAGTTGAAAAGTCGCAAAGCAGCTGGACCTGATGGTATTATTAGTGAATTATATAAGAATTCTTGTGATCATGTGCTCCAGTTCTTCTTAAAATTATTTAACACACTGTTTGGTAAGGGTATCTTTCCTCGAGATTGGAGTGAATCTATAGTTTTACCATTGTTTAACAAAGGTGATGTGAATAATCCCAACAATTACAGAGGTATATCCCTTAGTGATATTAGTAGTAAATTATATAGTACAATTATTAATGTTAGATTGCAGGAATGGGTCAATGAACATAATATCACAGGTGAGCATCAAGCTGGTTTTAAAATGGGATATTCAACTACAGATCACATACTTTGTTAGCCTTGTTTACTTTGTTAGCCTTGATACAAAAACAATTTTCATTTAATCGTAAACTGTATGTAGCATTCATAGATTTTGAGATTTTGAGAAGGCATTTGATTCTATAAATAGAAATTTGCTTTGGCCAATCTTGATAAAAAAAAATGGTGTAAGAGGTAAATTGTATAAGTATATTAGGATAACGTTAAATGTAGGGTTAGGTGTGGCTCTCAACTGACTGAATATATTAACTGTACTGCTGGTGTGAAACAGGGCGATGTGTGCAGCCCCATATTATTCTCATTGTTTGTAAATGAACTGGCCCTAGAAGTATTGGATAATGGTAGGCACAGTGCCAAGTTTTCTTATGATGCATTTGAGTTCTTTATTCTATTACTGGCATATGATATTGTTCTTTTATCTGAAACCATCATTGGCCTTCAGACCCAGCTTAATAACTTAAGAAATTCAGCACTGGCACTTCAGTTGAACGTTAATATGGAAAAAAGTAACATCATGGTGTTTCGGAAAGGTGTTTTTTTTTTTGGGTGCGAGAGAAAGATGGACATATAATGGTGTTTTAATGCCGGTAGTAAACGCGTATAACTACTTAGGGATTTTGTTTTCCACTCGTTTAAGCTTTACTGCTGCTCGCAAGGATCTTGCTAGCAGAGCAAAGAGGGGTCTGCTTGGCATCATGAAAAAATTGTCGTCAATCAATAACAATTCGTTGACATTATTTGTTAAAATATTTGATTGTCATGTGCAACTTGTTGTACAGTATGGCTCGGAACTGTGGGGACTCAACAGAGCTGCTTTATTTTCTGAATCTGTGCACTTGTTTGCTTTAAAGAAATTTTTGGGTGTAAGCATGTGCACACCCAATGATTTAGTTTATGGTGAAACCAGTAGATATCCCTTATATTTATATTCTGCTGTTCAGTGTATTCGTTATTGGTTTAATTTGCTTCAAATGGATGAGTGTGGTTACCCCATAAAGCATATAATATGTTGTTTGAATTAGATAAGAAAGGAAAGCAAAATTGGGTTTCGGATGTACGCACATGTTTATACGAATATGGTTTGGGAGAAGTGTGGAAGAATCAGGGCGTTGGCAATGTTAAGGGATTTATATGTGTTTTTCGTCAACGTCTAATTGATTGTAGATGGCAAAAATGGCATGATCATGTTCAAAACAGTGAAAGATTTAATATGTTTAGGATGTTTTGTAATACACATGAAATAAAAACACACCTTTTGTTGAATATGGATAGTCATTTGAAATATATAACAACGAGATTCAGGCTGGGGATTTCAGAGATTGCGGTGCATCATTATAGATATAGAAAATACAATGAAGCAAATCTGTTATGTTGTTTATGCAAACATTCTAAGGAAGATGAGGTACATTTTGTTTTATGCTGCCCAGCTCTTAGTAAAATTAGAGAAAAGTTTATTCCCAGCAAATATTATAAATGCCCTTGTGTCTTTAAACTCTGCTTGTTGATGGCATCCTCTAAACACAGTGATGTTAGGAATTTATCGCTTATCTTGTATAAAGCTTTTTAAGTTAAGAGAAATTATGACCTCGTAATCGTGTATTTCAAATATCCTATTTTATGAACAAGTTCATTGTTGATTTCTTGTGTGTACTCACCCCCTTCATAAGGGGCTATGGCATAATGAATAAACCATTCGCATTCGCATTCTCTCTCTCTCTCTCTCTCTCTCTCTCTCTCTCTGTGTGTGTGTGTGTGTGTGTGTGTGTGTGTGTGTGTGGATGCATATCTCTGTGCGCGTGTGCGTGCGTGCGTGCATTCTT
>JAMYXO010005156.1:0-2500 GCA_033310375.1 Conus canariensis | reverse complement strand
CTGAGTCTGAGATGATTTATTTGTTAGGCCACAGGCCCATACAAATGGAGTTCACATGTGCAATGGTGTTACATAACAATAGCTATGTTTTCAAGAGCATCTTTTCTTATCATATATGCTTTGTATACATACTTACAGAGCCTGAAAATTACATTATCATTTCCATTTGAGAGCAGCAAAGACATTTTAAACATTTAAGGACATCTGCAATATTTATGAGATATTAATTGTCCACGCAGTTCAGTATATTTCGGGCATACCAATAGAAAGTGCAGTTCTATTTCAAGAGTATCTGTACAGAATGGGCAAAAAACGTCAATATCCATATTAACATTGCGAAAGTTGAGAGAACGCGAACGCAACGGTAACATACCAATTCTAAATCTGGTTAACATCTTACGCATGTTAATACATTTAACCACGCGGAAATAGGGGCACAAAGACAGTGACTGACCATACGTAGCATAAACGTTGTAAAATTTGTGTGATTCGAGAGCAGAATGCCATTCCTGTCTACAACAATCAATTAAACGCTGTTTTAGCTGGACAATAAACAGCTTAACATCCCCTACAGACTGTGCTTCACACACAAACCCCAAACCAAACATATAAAGCATGTTCCTAAATTTACATGGCCATGTGGAATAATTTTGTTCCTGTAGAGTCAGAAGCATTGAGTAAGCTTTTTTTTTTAGGGAGTCTATAATCATCCATGGTAACAACACGCAACCAAAATTTTACACATTTTGCGAAAATATTGACTTTTAGAGGATACTTGCCTAGTTCTCCATAAACCAAATGCTTTGGTGTTCTCTGAGTAACACACATAAAACGCTTCAATGCTGACAAGTGAACTCTCTCAATAATAACATGATCACACATAACACCCCATATTTCCGCACCATACAATAGGATTGGCTGTATCTGACTGTCAAATAACTTTAAAAATATTTCTAGTGAATGTTCTCCAATTGACCATAGTATTCTTATTATTGCTACAACCCCTTTTCGAGCACGATCGGACAAGTCTCGCAATGTAGACTGGAATGAAAGCCGTGTCGTGAGGATAATGCCAAGGTATTTATACATATTTACAACCGTTAATGCGTCATTTCCGTATGTCCATTTTTCATTTTCAGCTAAGTAACCCCCATTTCTGAAGACAATAACACTTGATGTACTAAAATTTACAATTAAATCCAGTCGATTCGCCGTACTGTACAAAATGTTCAATTGCGTTTGGAGTCCAATAACACTGTCAGACACAAGAGCAACGTCATCTGCAAACAACAAGAACAGTATTTCAATCAGATCAGGTGATAACTGAATACCATGTACACCGTTTTCGTTAATTTCTTTTGTAAGCTCATTAATTAGCAGGGAAAACAAAACTGGAGAACATACTTCACCCTGTTTCAGACCTCTAGGGCACAAGAAAACATCAGTTAAATCAGCACCAACTCGCACACGTGCTTGAACGATAGAGTACATACTTTTCAATGCATTCAAAAGTTTACCTTTAATTCTGTTCGCATGAAGAATTTTCCATAGCTTATCCCTGCTTACTGTATCGAAGGCTTTTCGGAAATCTATAAAGGCGACATAAAGTTTTCTGTGCCTTAGCAACTGTTTTTGTACCCACGCCATAAGAGTAAATACATGATCAGTAGTATAATAGTTATCCCTAAAACCAGCTTGTTCCTCTCCTACCACCTCATTGGTCTCAATCCACTTTGTAAGTCTTTTATTCAATACAAAAGTGTACAATTTGCTGCATATATTCAATAAAGATATTCCACGGTAGTTGTCAGGCTGATTCTGTCGCCCTTCTTGTGCAAAGGTTGTAAAACAGCCACTGTCCAATCAGCAGGAAATACACCATTGTCAAAGATGTGACTGAACAATTTTAACAGAAAAGGCAAAATGTTGGCAGTGCTGTTTTTATAAAACTCGCCTGTTAATCCATCAGGACCTGCGGCTTTCTTGTTCTTCAAGGCATCAATAGCACATACAATTTCATGCGTAGATATTGGTTGATCTAACTCCCTGTAATCATTCTGGGTCTGGGTATTCACATTATCATAATACTCATCAAACACGGCGTTGGAGTTCAGACAAATTTGCGGCACTTCGTTAAACACATTACAGAAATGTTCAAACCATTCCTGAGAAGAAATAGTATTATAGACACCTTGTCTTGGCCTTACAGAACGAACAGTATCCCAGAACTGTTTACTGTCATTTAAATGTCGGATGTAATGACTGAAGAACATTTGCCTTATGTGTTTTCTGTTTCAGCCTCAGTAATTCCTTGTCTTCCCTTCTGTTTTCACAATATTCCAATCTATCAGATACCTCATCAGATCTATTATATTTATGCAATAATCCCCATAATACTTTTCGGCTCTGTTTACATTCCAGATTGAACCAAATTTTCTGTTTCTCGCCGTCAAGAACCACTGTTTTCTTCATACATTCTCCAGCAAAATACAAGCATTCA
>JAMYXO010005155.1:0-16032 GCA_033310375.1 Conus canariensis | reverse complement strand
CCCCCGACTCTGTCTCGCCATGCCCCCTCCTCTGAGACAAGCCCCTCACTGAAAAGGGGTTTTGGTTCAGTTAGCCCAAGCCCAAGCAACCCAACCAAAAAGGAGTTTTGTGTTACGTTCGCCCAAACCAAGAAAGGAGTTTTGTGTTCAGTTCAACTTTGCCGGGCTTTAAATGCAGCCGACAGAGCCGGGGTTTAAAAATTTTTTTTACCTTTTTGTTAAGTCATACGAAATCCCAAATTGAATGTATTTGGGCCGGCCCAAAGTCCGTCACGATACAAACCCCCACTCGCTTGCCCACCAAAGGCGGCCAAGACACCGGGAAAGTAGCATGGTTCCAAAGGTTCACCAGGACATAAGCGCTTCCTGCTCCTTCCTTGTAAAAAACCCCCCTTTGTTTCCATCGGCCCAACGTCAGCCCTCCCCCGCTGGCACTTCACAAACCCAGTGATCGGGGGGGGGGAGATTTAAAGGTCCCCCTTCATTTCCCCCCGTTTTACGGCCCCCTCTAAAACACTCTTCTTGTTGTCCTGTGTCGGCTGCAATTAAAAAGCGTGAAAGGAGTGTGTAAACAAGCAGTCAGAGGGGGAAGTTCAGTGGGTACAGTCTATCGCTGGCATTTTTGTTGGCAGCCGCCAAACGGGTTGGATTTCATGGCAGGCTCCGGGTTCAAATCTAACTACCTTTGCCGGAATTCGTCTGGGACAAGTGTCCCTGAGGACTCCTCAATTGGGCGTTTATCTTGCCGCGTTTCTCTCTCTCTCTCCTCTCTCTTCTCTCTCTCCTCTCTCTCTCTCTCTCTTCTCTCTCTCTCTCTTCTCTCTCTCTCACATACACACAACACACAACACACCCCTTTCCCCCTCTCCTCTCACATCCCCAAATACGCTAATGGAACACGGTGTGCCTGTGCTTCTAATCTGTTTTACGTCAATCAATATTTCAGTACCCCATTTGTTTTTCCCTTTTCCCGTGTTTGTGATGACAATGATCAAAATTTAAAATACAAACCAGCCCAGAAAAATATTTTTTGTTTGCCGGTTTCTTCCATTACGCTAAGTTTGCTGTGGGATTCCGGGATTTAACATTTGGGAATTTTTTAAAGGGAAGTTTTCCTTTTCGCAAGCCTTTGTTGCTATTGTTTGATGAAAGGGTACCGGAACAGCATTTTTTTTGGAAAGAGAATAATTTTTCACCCTGGAAGCTAGTTACCTTTCCCGCCGATTTTGGCTTTAATTTAATTAAGACGCCCATTTTTAAAGGGGCCCAAACTTAAAAAAAAAAATAAAAGGAAAGAAAAAGTTATTTAGTAATGTTACACAAAAACTCCCTTTTTTAAGTGGTCGGAGGTGTGGGGGGGGCACTGATGGGGGCGTGGGGGATGGGGGGGGGGGGGAGGGGAGGAGTGGTCGGGGCGCGCTTCCTTCGCTAATTAAGAACGAAGCAAGTTGAGGAATGTAATCAGTATTGGCATCGTGCCTGCTTCCTGTGCTGGGGAGGGAGGAGAGACAGACACCCCCCAGTTGGCTGGAACGCGAGCATTTCTCCCATCCTCTTCAGCAACTCTGCAGTGCAAGGGTTTTTTTCTCCTTTTTCTTTTTTTGGGTTGGGTTTTTTTTGGGGTTTTTTTTTTGTTTGGTTGGTTGGGGTTTTTTTTTTTTTTTTTTTTTTTTTTTGGGGGGGAGGGGTAAGGGGTGTGGAGGGGAACGGGAAAAGAGGGAGTGGGGGTTGCGGGCACTCGAACTTTGGGAAAAACTGGAGGGGTGGTCAGAAAAAAAATTGTGCCTCCAACCCTCTCTCTCTCTCTCTCCCCTCTTCTCTCCCTCTCTCTCTCTCTCTTCTCTCCCCTCCTCGGGTTTTAAAAAATAAACACCTCATGTCTTCATCCACTACTTTTTTTTTTTTTTTTTTTTGGTGAGCAAAAATTACAAAAAAATTTGACAAAACCGTTTTCGGGGACATTTTTGGGGGAAAGGAAAAAATAAATCTAAAGAACGAACCCTTCATTTTGGGAACTAAAAGGACTGTTTTTTATCGAGAGTACTGAAACAGCGCCTATCCTCGGTTAAGACCAAGCTTTAAGCGTTTTTAACAATCCACCCCTTTTTTTAAAACCATGGCCTTTTCTCCCTGGGTAGAGCCCACTGAAGAGCTCCCTGTTTGGCGCTCATTTCAGTCAGGTTTTTTTTTCCCGGGTCAGTGGAGTATAAAGCCCACTCACTTTTTGCCCTTTTTTCCCTTTTCCCATTTTTCCACAGAGGAAATCATGCTTTAGGGTGCATCCATCCCAAAGGGGCCAAATTGCCCCTTTTTCCTCCCAAACGCGGTAATTGAATGTTTTTGTATTTTTTAAACGTTTCCCGTGCCGTTTAAAACATGGTCCCCAACGGTTCATAGTCACAATCAAAGAATTTTTTGGGAAAAAAAAAAACAGATCAAACCAATACTAACTCCTAGGAAAACCCCCTTGCACCAAAAAAGGCCCCCGGCGGAGTTTCGAACCTGTAACCCCTTTGATTACGGGGATATAAAGTCCCGGGCGGCGCCAAAACCAATCTGTCGCCGGGGGCCCGGATCCTTAGTGAAGCCCTCGACCCAAAGGGCAGTGCCCAGTATCCGTTCAACCTTGGGCAAAAGGTCTGTAAATTTTTCCCCGCACCCTTGAGGAGAAAAAATCTTTTGGTGGGGTTTTTTGTGTGTGGGGGGGGGGGGGGGGGGGAGGGGGTGCGTGCGGCGTGCGGCGGCTTTTGGGGTGCATGTGTTTGGGGGTGTGTGGTGTGTGTGTGTGTGGGGGTTTTGTGTTGTGGGGTGTGTGTGCACTTTGCACCATTTTTTTCTTTCACCCCGTCACTCTCCCCTCTCTCTCTCTCTTTTCACACCCCCCCACACACACACAACCCCACACACACGCACGAACGCACGCACCACGTCCCGCACGAACGCACGCACCACGCACGCGCACACAAAACACACTCACATAAAGAGAGAGCAAAAGAGAAGGGGAAATTAAACAGAAGAAGAGGGGCGGAAAAGGGAAAAGATGGTAAATAAACGGGGAGGAGGGGGAGGAGGAGGGGGAAAGGAGGAGGGGGGGAAAGGAGGTGGAGGAGGGGGGAAAAACCTTGTCATAAAACTCTCTCCATCTCTCCCGACTTTTCCCCGGGGTGTCAACACGGGCCCACTCTTGCTGTCTGACTTTCACCAAACCTACCCCTCATGTCTGTGGGTCTGACTGTCTGCCTACCTCCACTTTCATGTCTCTTTTCTTTTGAGGGTAAACCCTACCTACACATCATGTGGGGCTTTTTTGGGGGGGGGGGGGGGGGGATAGGGATTTCCCCTTCTTTTTTTTTTTCTTTTTTTTTTTTTCCTTTCTTTTCCTCTCTCTCTTCTCTCTCTAAGAAACCCTAGTTGGGCCCCCAAAAAAACAATTTGGGGTCGGCAGAGAGAGAGAAAAGGAGAGAGGGGGGAAAAGGAGAAAGAGAGAGAAAAGAGAGGGGAGAGAGAGAGAAAAGAGAGAGAGAGAGAAGGGGGACGGGAGACAGAAAAAAGGGGAAAGAGAGAAGGGAAGGAAAGAAGGAGAAAAGAGAGGAGAAGGAGAGAGGGAGGGAGGAAAAGGGGAAGGGGAGGGGAAGAGAGAGAGAGAGAGAGAGGGGGAAGAGAGAAGAGAGAGAAAAGAGGAGGGAAAGGGGGAAAGGGGAAAAGAACAAGAACAAGAACAAAAAAAAAGAAGAATAGAAGAGAGGTAGGGAGGGAAAGGGGAGAAGAGGGGGGAGGGGGAAGGAAAAAGAAGAAGAAGAAGAAGAAGAAGAAAAGAAGAAAAAAGAAGAAAAAGAAGAAGAAGAAGAAGAAAAAGAAGAAAAGAAGGGAGGGGAGGAGGAGGAGGAGGAGGAGGGGGGAGGGGGAGAGAAGAAGAAGAAAAAAGAAGAAAAAAAAGAAAAAAAAGTAAGAAGGAGATAAACACTTTTTGACACTTTGACACTTTATTTTTTTATTGCCCTTTCCCAAAAATTTAAATGTTTTGACGGAGAGAGAGAGAGAAAAGGAGGGGAGAGAGAGAGAGAGAGAGACAGACGCCCAGACAGAGAGACAGAGAGAAAGACAGACCACAGAACACAGACAGCCCAGAAAGACAGACAGACAGACAGACAGACAAAAAAAAACAGGCAGCCAGCCAGCCAAAACAGGGGACGTAGATAAAGAGACAGACAGCCCGGGACAGAGAGTGAGAGGGGAGAGCGCGAGCCAAAACACACAAAACAAAAGACAGACAAAGAAAAAATCAGAAAAAGAAAATTAAACCCAAAACCCCGCACAGAGACAAGACAGACGTCAGAGAGGGACGGGAGGGAAACGGGACGGCCCACCAACTCCAAACATCCAGAAAACCCAACATCCAGACCCAACCTACCCCACGAAAATTTTAAAGGGACAGACAGAAAATACGTGGGGGGGGGACAGGGAAGGGTTTTTTCCCCCAACACGGCCCCTATAAAGTTTTAAAGCCCGGGCGAATAACCCGCAGCAAAGAGCCGTCAGCCTTCAAAGGTCGCCCGGTCCTCCCTTCCCCCTCTGGATTCCCCGGCCACACACCCTCCGCCAGTCTTCCCTTCCCTCCTCCTCCCCCTTTCTTCTTTTCTTGTTCCTTCTTCTTCTTTTCTTCTTCTTTTTTTTTGGGCCTTTTCCCTTTTTCCCGGGCGAATATCAATCAGAACTTTAGCGTGCCCTTTCCCGGGGGCAGAAAATATCAAAACAAAAACACACACACACACACAACACAAAACACCCCAAACACACAAAACCACCACCCCACACACACACACACACACACCAAAACACACACCCCAAAGCCAAACCTTTTTTTTTTTCCCGCCAACAAACAACCCAAATAAAAAAAAAAAAGGGAAAGGACAAAAGGGCATCATAATTAAAAAAAAATTTGAAGAATCATTCTTAGTGATTTCAGCCAAACCCCAAGGACCCCAAATTTTAAAAACCCAAAATTGTTTGTCCTTCTTTTGGGGGGGGGCTCGCTAAAAAAATTTTTTGAAATTTGTTTCAGTTTTCCGCTTCCTTTTATCCACTTTGAAACAAATCAAAATTTAAAAAAGGGGTTTTTTTTTTTTTTTTTTTTTTTTTTTTTTTAAGGGCACGAAAAAATTTCCACATAACCAGCAAAGTGTGGTTTTAAAAGACGGGGCATAGAAACCATCCCCAAAGGCAACCCCAAAACAGGGAAATTGCCCCAAGGAAAAAAGGGAAAAAAGATGGCCCAAGGAACACCAAGCGCGGGGACCGGGAAAAGCAAAACATCAGGAACATGGGGAGGGACTTGGAACCAGTTTGGAAAAAAAGACCCCGGGCAGAGATGCGGGGGTCCTTGGTTGGGGGCCTTTTAACCCCCGGGAGGGGTAATAGGCGATAAAGTTGTAAATCGCCAACCAAAGCCTGGGGAAAAAAAACAACGGGGAAATAACCCCCAAAAATAAACAAAAACTAAATTTTAAAACAAACCAAAACAGGGAAAATAAAATCGGAACTAGCAAAACCAAAAAGCCTGAGGGTTTACTCAGCAGGGCCCAAGCCCAAACTTTACTACTATAAACGGGGCATAACCAAGGAGAGCCTTTTCATAAAACCGGGCATACCCAAACAAAAAACTTTAATAAAGTTCTGGGCAATAGCCCCCCAATGGGTTTGGGGATAGGGAAAAGGGGCCCCGGGGATAGCCGGGCCAAAACCCCGGGGATGTAACCCCTCGCCCTGGACCGGGACCCCTGAATTTAATACGGGGCCTTTACCCCAACAAGAATCAAAAAATTAACCACAAAGTGGCCCAATCAGACCCCGAACTTTGGAAATGAACGACCAAAATGATACTTGATATCCCCCCAAGGAAAAGGATGGTCGGGGGCCCTGAAAAAGCAGCCAGCGCCTGAATGCAACATGAGGGTTGGAACCCAATCAAAGGTTTATGACGTAATCATGTAACGGGCCCGAAGTCTTGTTTTACGGGGGTGAAAATGGGAAAACAGAGCTGGGATGTGTTGATGGGTAAAAAAACGGGCCGGGGTTTGGTTTAGAATGGTGATCATGAGAACAGCCCCCCAAAAAATTTTGGGATTAGGGGGTGGTTATTGAAAATTTCATGTCTCAGTTGCATCAGTATCCCCCTCCCGGGATTTCCATATATGCTCGCATTAAGCCACACCACCGAAGTTTTCCATCTGAACTTTTTTTGCTTTGTAAACAAAAATCAATCCCCCCCCCCAAAATACAAACAAGATAACCAAGCAATCTAGCAAAAAACCCCAAAAGTAACGAAAAAAAAAAAAACAAAAAAACAAACAAAAAAAAAAAGGCTTGCACACGGCCCCCGTCACCGCCACAAATTTTTCCAAGCAGTAAAAAAATCACACGGGAAACAAAAAAAAACAAACAAACCAAAACAAATAAAAAAACCCCGAACAAAAAAATTGAAAAAAGAAAAAAAAACGGGACACTTCACTGAAACCTACACGCATTCCAGCAGGGGAAGCTACTTTCTAGCCAGATCTCTATCGATTTTCTTCAGAGTCAGCAAAAAATTTTGGTTCCCCCCCGGGCCCCCAAAAGCCTTTTTTCTGCCACGAAGGGGGAAAAAAGGGGAAAAGAAAAACTCCCAACCCCTGTAAAGGGCCTTTAACCGAACGACCAATCTTTTTTCCCCGGGGCCCAAAAAAAGACGCACAAACTTTAAAAACACCCAAAGATGGCGCGCGTGTTGTGGGGGCCACTTATGGTGATGGTTGGCTAAAGAATAAGCACTTCTTTTGCTCGTTTTGTGGTTTTAAAGGGGTTGGTTTAAAGTCTTGGGAAAAAAAAGGGCCCAATCAGCCTGCTTGCCCACTTACTTGCCCACATTTTCTTTCCCTTGGGGGGGGGTGGTGGGGGGAAATTGGGGGGGGGGGGAGGGGGGCTTTATTGCCTTCGCAACTACCCACCCCCCCCCTTACACCACTCTCTCTCCTTCTCTCTCCTCCTTTCTCCCCTTCCCCTTTTCTCTCTCTCCCCTCTCTCCCCTCCCACGGGGCACGACCGGGACTTTGGCGCCCCTTTTCCTTGGCGTACGCCAACATGTCGTTTTGCTTTGCGTGCTGCATGGGGTTGTGTGTGTGTGTGTGTGTGTGTGTGTTGTGTGGTGTGTGTGTGGTGTGTGGTGGTGGTGATGTGTTGTTTTGTGTTTTGTGTGTGTGTGTGGGGAAGTGTGTGTGTGTATGTGTGTTTTGGGGTGTGTGTGTGTGTGTGTGTGTGTGTGTGTGTGTGTTGTGTGTGTGTGTGGGGGGGGCCCCCCCGGGGGGGGCTGCGCGCGCGCGGTGCGGTGTTTATATTGTGGCCCGACCGGGATTTAAACGACCTTTTTCTCTTGCCCCTTTGCCCCAAAGGCATGTCGTTGTGTGTTTTGTGTGTGTTGTGTGTGTGGGTGTGTGTGTGTGTGTGGTGTGGTGTGTGTTCTTTTTTCTGTTGTGGGGAAAAAGGGGACTGTACTGGGGAAACATCTTCAAAAAGTCAGGGCCCATATCTGGGTCCAGATCTGACGGGCCCAACTTGATGTCGGACAAAAACCATGTCGTTTCTGGCAGCCAGCACCGGGTACATTTTAAGTAAACTAACGTTTTTATGTTAATGTGGCAAGGCCCTTTAACCTGTGGGAAACCCACTCAAAGGAGAAGAGAGAGAGAGAGAGGGAAAAGAGAGAGAGAGAGAGAGGAGGGGGAGATAAAATTATCTTCCTCAAAAAAAATTCCCCAGAGAGAGAGAGAGAGGGGGAGAGAGAAAGAGAGAAAAGGAGAGAGAGAGAGAGAGATCTTTCCTTCCTCAAAAACATTCAGAGAGAGAGGAAAAGAGAGAGACGAGAGAGAGAGATAGAAGAGAGAGAGGGAGGGGGGTCGGAAAAAGAGAGAGGGGGATTTCGTTGGTATTGGGTTTCATTTTCCTCAAAAATTTTCGGGAAAACGAAAGAGGTTTTTTCGTTTTTTGGTGTCGTTTCCTCTAAAGGGGTTTCCCCCCACCCTTCTTCCTTCCCCATGGTCCCTCCCGGCCCAGCCCCCCCAAACCCCCCCTATTCCCCCCCCCCCCCCCCCCCCCGTCCCTTCCCACCCTTTTTTGTTGAAACGTGCTGCGTGATCCCAAAAAAACCGGGAGGGCGTTTTCACGTAAAAATAAAATCTATCTCTGTATGTTTGTTGTCCATTCAGTCATAAAAACGAGGACAAAAATCACGTTTGTTTGTTTGACCATCCTATAAAGATTTAGGAATAAATAAAAATTTTGCTCATACTGGGAAATGTTCATCGAGTATCTTTGCTTTTTTTACTGAAAAATAAAAGACAATTTTTAACCGCCCTGTAGCTATGTTCATTTTTTTAAAGCACTGAAACGAAGAGGGGAAAAACAGTTAACACACAAAAGCCAGGTAATTTCACAGGGAAAAAACACACAATTTTTTTTTATCAAATTTTTATTGCTTTCATAAATTTTTAGGGGTATGCCCGAGCGCGTGTGTGTTTTAAATTTTGTCTTGACCTCATTGCAGATAGTCGCTGTCCTTTGCAGTTAAAAATATTTGAGTTGAGTTGAGTTTTGTCCCGCTCTTTTTTTTGTCTCTCTGTCTCTTTCGGGCTGTCTGTCTGTCTGTCTGTCTGTTTTGGGCCCGTCCCGTCTGCTGTTCCTCCTCTCTCTCTCGCTCTCTCCCCATCTAATAATTTTCAATTTACTGTGTCAGTTGTATTAAAATGGGGTTTATCGTTTTTTTGTTTTTTAAAGTGAAACAATATCATCCCTTACCAGCTGTTTCAGGATTAAAACAACAGAATGTTTTTTTTGTGTACCTACCCCTTAGTTGGGGGCCTTGGGGCCCCCACTGATTTAAAATTCCCCCATTTGCATTTTATTCTGCCCGTCCCCGTCCCGTTTTTTCTGTCCTGTTGTCTGTCCCGCGTTTTTTTTTTTTTCTCTCTCATCTCTCTCTTTTTTTTCCTCTCTTCTCAAACACACCACCACCCCACACACACACACACACACCCACACAAACACACACACATCACACACCACAAACACATACACACAAACACACACACAGATGATATCCCCCCTCCGTTGTTTTTGGTTTTTTTGTTTGTTTTTTTATTTCCCCCAAAAAGATTGTCGGTTTTTCACCCGAACCCCAAAACCCCCTACAGAATAGTTAAAAAATTCATCAATAATATAAAGAGAAAAGTGATCCCTCCCTCACCCCTCCTAGCCCCCAACACACGGAAATATACCACCACCCTCTCGAACCCCCCATTTTAAACCTTTTCAAGCAACCCGCCCCCCCCCTATTCCCCTCCATATCTCTCTCTCCTTTCCCCCATTATCAAATTTTTCCCAAAATGTCCCCCCAAACCCTTCAAGGCTGAGAAGTGGGGGCACACAAAACAAACACACACACACACCACCCACAAACCCCCACACCCCCACACACAACCCACACTCACACCCAACACACAAACAACACACACACACACACACACACACCACCCCACACACCCCACACACACACCCCCCCAACCCCGCCCCCCCCAAAAGGCCCCCCAAACCCGGGGGGTTTCCCTTTCCCGTCCCGGGGGGGGGCCCCCCAAGGGGGGGGGCCGGGTTTTTTTTAAACTTTTTGGATTTTTTTTTATTTTTTTTTTTTTTTAAATTTTTTTTAACGGGGCCTTTTTGGTTTTTTCCAGCCCCCTTCCCGGGCCCCCCCAGAAATAAAAAAAGGGCGGAGGCCGGGGGGCCCCCCGTCCCCCCCCCACGTTCCACAACCCCCCGGGCCCCCCGGTGAAAAAATCTCGGGTTGGGGGTCTGGAACCTCTTTAAAACCAGGGGGGCCCGGGATGGGCGCCTGGGAAAAAATACCGGCCTTTATCCCCCCCGATGTCAAGGAAACCTATTTTGGGGGGACGCTGGGCTCCGCCTAGGTCCGGGATACGCTTTGGGGGAGTGGAAGCGATGCTGAAAGTCGGAACAGGGCGTGAGACGGAAAGGCGCTAAAAACAAACTCTTCTGTCCCGCTGTCTGGGGTCTGGCTCTGTCTATGTCCCGTCTGTCTGTCCGTTTGTCTGTCCCGGGCTGCTGTCTCTGCTTTTTGTGTTGCCTGTTTTTTTCTGTCTGTTCCCATTTATGAGAGGGGCAAAATTTTACTTTTTGGGGCAATCCTGTCGTCTGTTTTCTGTCTGGCTGTCTGTCTGTGTTTTGTGAGGGATCTGTCTGTCCTCGTTGTCGTCTTTTCTGTCTGCGTTTCTCTCTCTCCCTTTCTCCCCTCTCTGAGAGCCGCCAAAACATGCTTTTATATATTTTCTTTACTTTAATTCCGGGGCTTCCTCTTTGTCCAAAAAAAAGTTGCCTGCCCTGTTGTTAAAACGGGTTTTGTGTTTTTGTTACAAATTACCCCCGTAACTACTGGCCCCCCAAAAAAAACCAAAACCACCTGTGTGTGTTTGTGTGTGTGTGGTGTGTGTGGGGTGTGTGTGGGTACCTCCCGGGGTGGTTCGCGCGCGCGCGCGTGCGTGTGGGGTGTGGTGTGTGTGTGTGTGTGTGTGGGTGTTTTTGTGGTTTTGTTTGTGTGTGGGGTTTTTCCCGAAAAACCTTCATGAAAAAGGGAAAATTGGTTTTAGCCTGACTTCAGACCACTGTATAAACAACCAAGGAAAAAAAAACGTAAGTCTGTACTGATTGTCTGAAACAGAAACTGACAACATAAACCCAAATGCCCAAAAATTTATATTTTTTTTAACCAGGTTTCAGGAAACAGGGCTCATACCCCTGGTAATTTTCCCCCTTTAAAGAAACACAACAAAAGAAATGACTTATGGACTCTATTTAAATTGACCACAGACTTCTTTCTCGTTTAAAAGGGCCCGTTTTATTGCTACGGGGCCCTCTCCAGAAAACCCCGGAAGAGACCTAAGATTTTTGGGGAGATACACTCTTTTTTGAGATGGGACGCACCCCGGGATGTAGCCCCAACGAAAAATATTCACGGCATTGGGGCCTAAAATGAACATATTCAAAGGCCTTGGACCTAACTGAACATAATTTACGGGAACGCCCTTTATTTTAGGGTGTTTTCATTTCAAAAGGTACAAAAAGGGTTTTTTCTTTTCCCTTTTTTTTTCTTTTTAAAAGAAGGCAATCCCAAATTGGGCCCAATTAAAAAACGTAATTTATGAAAAAAAAAAGACAAAAAAAAAACGAAAGTGAAGAAGAAGAAGAAGAAAAAAGAAAAGAAAAAAAAGAAGAAAAAAGAAAAAGAAGAAGAAGAAAAAAAAGAAAAAGAAGAAGAAGAAGGAAAAAAGACGAAGAAGAAGAAAAGAAAAGAAAAAAGAAATGAAGAAGAAGAAAAGAAGAAGAAGAAGGGGAGAGAGATAGAGAAGAGAAGGGGGTAAAGGGCCTGGGGTGGGGGGAAGGGGGAAAAGGGGGAAAAGGGCAGGGTTAGGGGGGGGGAAAATGTGGGAAAGGGAAAGAGAAAAAAAGTTTAAAAAAAGAAGAAAAAAAAATATTGTACATAGACTTCATAATGTAGGCTACAGACCGAAAAAACGACCTTAAAGAAAACCTACCGCAAAGGGGGCTTGAAAGTTCCTTTGTCTTTTGTTACCCCATTTAACCCCCTGATGTACCCAAAACCAAACTTTACGCTGAACTGAGGTCAGTCGGGGCAAATTTACGGTCAAGGTTTGTAGACGAACCTTCTGACCGCGGAGCCCACGCCAGAAAAATGATCAAAACGATCCTGTGTGGCAACAGAGTGGAGGCGGTAAAGGGGTTTTTAAAATTTAAAAAAAAAATGAAACGCTTTCCCGAGACTGTATCTTTGTGTACCTTGTCTTTTTGTTTTTCATTTGTTTTTCCAGTAAGTTTCTGTTTATTTCGTCGGTTTTTTTTTTTTTTTGTTTTTTTCCCCCTCACACCCCTTTTCTGTCCCTTTTTGTCTGTCTGTTTTGTCTGTCATTTCTTTTTTCTCTCCCCTTTTTTTTTTCTGGGCTCTCTTCTCCTTTTCTCTGTCTCTCTGTCTGCTTTTATCTCTCTGCCCCCGTCTCTGTCTTCCCCTCTCCCCTCTCTCTTTTCTCTCTCCCCCTTTTCACCCCCCCTCTCTCTCTGCCCCCTCTCCCCTACTCTCCCTTTTTCCCCCCCCACCCTCCCCTCCCCACTTTCTTTACTGTTTTTCTCTGTCCCTACCCCCCCCTTCTCACTTTTCTTTCTCCTGTTTTTTTTATCTCTAAATCGAAATTTTCCGCCCACAAAAATTAAAATGAGTTTTTCAATGTCCCACATTTTTAGAGGTAAAATTCCAAAAAGGGGTTTTTAGTTTTACCGGAAAAAAGGACTTAAAGGGCAGGGAAAAACATTTTAAAATTTTTTTCATACTCTGGGCTCCCAAAAACGAAGGTTCCTCGTTTTCAATTTCTTTTTTTGGGGGGATGGCCAATTCCCAAAACACTTTGTAAATTTAACCAAACTTTTTTTTGATTTAAACCCCAGGCCCTTTTTGTTCCCCAAAAACCCAGCCCAAAAAACATCTCAAAAAGTTTTCTGTGTTTGTTTGATCATTTATTTTTGCAAAAGAAATTATTTAAAATTTTGAAAGGGAATAATTTTTTTGAGAAAGGTCTTTTTTCTTCAAATTTTTTTGGTTTTTTATTTTGTTTAAAAATGTTTTTTCCGGGTTTGTACGCTTGTTTTTTTTACTCGCAATTTTTGTGGGTTTGGGGAGTTTGGCAAAACTAATTTTGGGAAAATTTCCCCAATTTCTCCCTTGGCATAAAGGGGGTTTTTTTAACTATTGTCAATAAAACAAATTTTCATGCATTTTCCCTTTTTAAAATTTTCATTTCCATTTTCAAAGGCTTTTTCAAACCCGGGCCCCGATTTTTTACCTCAGCCCGGGCTGCGCAAGGAAATAAAAGACAAATGGGTTTTTTTTACCCCCTCCCCTCGTCCCTCCCGCCCCTATCCCAACTCACATCCTCCTCCTCCCCGCCCCTCTCTCGCCAGGGCTGGCCCTATCATCGTTCCCAAAGGGCCCAAGGGGGGGAAGGGCCAGCTTTATTGGCTGCCATGTAAATTTCCCAACCATATCTTACTTTTGGTGTGCAGCTATGCAAGACAATGGGAAAAGGACAGGAAAATTGTAACACAAAAAACCAAACAAGACAAGACAATGGGAAAAAAGGACAGGACATTGGGAATACAAAAGCAGAGCAAAACAAGACCCCAAAGCCAAAAAGGAAAAGGAAAAAGTAACACAACACAGAGCAAACAAACAAGGAAAACAGGGGCAGGACTTGTAACACAAAAGGGAGAGCAAGCAAGGGGGGGAAAAGGGGGAAAAAAGGACAGGAAAATTGTAAACAAAGGCAAAGTTTAAGGGCCCGACAATACCAAACAGGAAGGGCATTGTAACACAAAGCAGAGAAAAACAAGACAAGGAAAACAGGACAGGACATTGTAAAAACAAGGGAAAGTTTAAAACCCAAAACAATGCCAAAAAAGGACAGGGAAATTTTAAAAACCCAAGGAAAAGCAAAAACAAGACCCAAACCCAAAACCAAAAACAAGGGCGGGATAGGACAGGGCCCCAAAACAAGACGGACAATTTCAAGGGCAGGGGCAAAAGGTTAAAAGGGGAAAACGAAGTGAGGGAAAACAAGAAAAATGGACTGATTGGGGAAAAGGGGGAGAGGGGGAGGGAAAACGAAGCAGGACACACCCTCGTTACCGATCCCCGGGGCGGGCCACGTGCAAAGTGTATCCACCAGACCACTCCCCTTCTCTCCCCCTCCACCCCCCCCCCCCCCCCCCCCCCCCCCCGCTGTTCTGTCCCCCCCACACACCACCACTCCCCCCCCCCGCCCACCCCCCCCCCCCCCCCCCGGGGCCCCCAATTCCTCTCCCCCCACATTTTCCCGGGTCGAACCCAAAGGTAAACAAGGGAACGGGTGCTCCCAAACCCCCCTTTTGAGTCCCCCCCCCCCCCCCTCCCGCCACCTGGCCACACAATCTTCAGGAGATGGGGCGGAAAGGGGTTCCAGCCCCACACACACACACACACACCCCCAACAACCCCACACACAAAACCCCACACACACACACAACCCGTGGGGGAAAAAGACAGACGGGACAAACACACATAAACACCCGACACCAACACACACACCACACCACAAAACACACACACCCCACACACACATACACGCCACATACCACCCCAAACACACTTTCACCAACCCTACACACCAAAACACCACAAAACACACACACACCACACAACCACACCACACCCCCAAACCCCACCCCCACCACCCCCACACCCCACCACACCACACCACACCACAGGGCAGACCCAAAAAGACAGACAGAAAACACCACACACCAAAACACCACACACACAAAACACCCCACACACACAAAACAAACACTCCCCAAACACCCGTTTTCAAGCCAGAAACCAAAGGCCCAAAAAGGTCCCCCGTAGGAATGCAGTCCCTTTCCCCTGTCCCCAAGGGACTGTTTTTTTTCCTCAAACCCCCCACCAAAGGGCCCGCCCCGGTCACGGAATGAACGGCCAGAATGCAGAGGACAATGCCCAGAGGAGGGAAGGAGGGGATGGAAGAGAAAAGGGAAGGGGGGGGGGGGGAGGGGGGACGAAACCCCCCCTTACACAACCCCTTTTTCGTTGGGAAACCGGGGGAAAAACTGAAAACTAGGAACCAGCCCCCAAAGAATCACGGACGGCCCTTTAAAAGGAAAAATTTTGACGGGGTTCCCTTTTAGAACAAACAGGGAAATTCGGAGGGCCCGCCAGCCAGCCCGACAGAAAAGCCAGACGGGGCAGCCAGACGGACAAACCCCGAGAGCCCTTTTGATAATTCATCAGGCCCCAGGAAGGTCTGGGGCCCTTTAGAAGTCCGCAGGGAAGTTATTTTCCCTGATCCGTGACTTCCTGGAGGGAAAGTCACAATCCTTTACCACGGTCATGAAGGGGTTTTTTTTGAAAAAGTGTGGTCACTGATGCACAGCTCTACTTCGGACAATGGAGCACCCGATATGAAAAAAACTCCCCGGCCATTGACGATTGGTTTATCTGCTGCCCCAAAAACTCCACCGGACTGAAAAACCCTTGGGTTTTTTCAAAGACTAAAAAGGGTGGCGAAGGGGAAGGTTTTCTCCCCTAGGGCTTTGGGGGGAAAGGGGAAGGGTTTTAGAAGGGAGTGGGGGAGGAGGAGGGAAAAAGAATTTTAAAAGGGGGTTGGGGAAAGGACAACAAAATCAAATGTTCTCCCGGGAAAAAAACGTGGGAAAATGTTTTTGGGAAAAAAAAAGACCGTCAAGCCAATCGGCCAAAAAAAAAACTTTTGACTTTAGTTGAGAAAAGAACACTATTCCCGTAAAGGGCATGTAACAAGATCCAAAAAAGATTTTTGAAATCAATCCCCACGGGGAAAATGTTGAGGAATGGGAAAACCAAAAAAGGAAAAACAAAAGAAAAAAAAAAAAGAAAAGGAAAAAAAAAGTCCACAAATCAATGGACTGCCCAACCCTTGCCGAAGTGGACAGGAAGACCCTTTTTTAGGGAAAACCCAAGCCGCGGTTTTTCCCAAAAGGGGGGGCTTAAAAGGGAAAAATGGTGGAACCCGTTCTTCAGGCAGGTCTCCAATTTCGCTCCTTTTTGGGTTTTTGGAAAAAAAATTTTAAAAATGTTTGGTTGGTCAGGTTAAGGGGAATCTAAATTAAAAGGGGTTTTTTAAATTTAACCCCCCCCCCCCGTTTTTTTAGGTCCTTTTGTTATTTGGGGGAATCATAAAAAACCCCTATAAAAATTTTTTAAATATCTTATTTCCTAATATTAAAATAAAATAAAAATTTAAAAATATATCTTTTAATTAATTAAAAAAGTTTGAGGCCTCGAAGAACATGAAAAAAATAAATAGGAAAAAGACCCAAAAAATAAAAGCCCCA
>JAMYXO010000514.1:37500-44185 GCA_033310375.1 Conus canariensis | reverse complement strand
CCATCTTTGGACCCTTTGGGTAAAAGCTTGGGGAAATTTTTTTCTTACCAAAAAGTTCACTAAAGGTTTGTGATCAGTCCAATTGTGAAATGCTTGCCGTAAAGGTTTTTTGTGGAATTTCTTCATTCGAATTTACGCAGCACCTTCTTTGTCCGTGTGAATAATTCTTTTAGCTGCATTCAGACTTCTTCAAACAAATCCAACTGGATGTTTGACCATCTTCCTAATATGTGACATCACAGCTCCCGCCCATACTGGAGCATCTGTATGCAGAACAACGGGTTTTGTTTGGGTCAAAAAAACCCCAAAACACTTTCGCTGACAGAATCATTTTTTTTTTTTTTCTCAAAACACAATTGTGTTCTGGTCCCCATACCCATTTGCCCCTTTTGCAAAAATCTGTGAAGAGGGTAAAAATTCTGTGACAAGTTTTTTAAGAACGACCATAATAGTTCAAGAGTCCCAAATACGTCTTCAATTGTTGCAATTTTCTGGAGCTTTCGCTTGAATGAGGCTTGTATTTTGTTTCCATGGCTCAATCCTGTTTGTGATTTTGTGCCCCAGAAAAAAATGACCCCTTCAGCCCAAATAACACTTTTCTTTCTTAATTTGGCCCCGCACTGTGAAGTCTACAAGAACTTACCCAAGTTTTTGTATGACATTTCTTTTTGTTTCCCCTGTACCCAGAATGTATTAAAAATACACCACAGTCCCTGCAACCCCGGGAGTATTGTTTCCCAGACTTGCAAAAAATTGTGGTGCACTTGAAAGCCAAAAGAAAGGGGAACTTGTGTGAAGAGCCCCTTGTGTGTGTTGCCGTCAGAAACTTCTGATCTCTGTGTCAAGTTCAATCTGAGTGTAGGCATGAGACAAATCAGTTTGTGGTAGACAGACCCCTTTGCCAAACTGGTGATTGTTTCCAGGTTGGAAATAGGATACGTTCCATTGGTTTCCCTTTTTCACTGTTACTTTATTTGTCCCCCCAAATTCGAACTTTACCACTAGATTTTTAAGACAGAACAATGGGGTGGGCCCAAAATCTGAAAATGAAAAAGGTTCAATTCATCTTTGCTGTAAGCACTGCGTTCTTTTTTCTTTCTCTCTCATAGCATAGGAAGGACCCGGCTTTACAGAAAAAAATGGAACTGCATCTCTTGAGATGTAGTTTGGCCTTTATCCCTTTTACTTTTCCCCGGGGCCCCTTCAAAAGATTTTTTTATTTGTAAAAAAATGTGTGATTTGGTTGTTTCAATTTCTTTCACAACATTGACTGTCAGCACCCCTAATTGCTCAATTAGGTCACGACCAAGCAGATTGTGTTTGAATTCTGTGACAAGCACTCTGCTTTCAACATCCTGATTTCTGAATGTCACTCTGACATCTAACGTTCTGAGCACTTTAACAGTATGACCTGTGAATGACTTAAATCTTCACCGAAGATCTTCCCATGCTGGTGCTTCCAAACAGCTTCTTCACCAATTTATTTGACAAAATGGTGTATGGAGAACCTGTGTCAATTTCGAACTCAACAGGCTTTCCTTGAATTCTGATTTCACACACCATAGGTGCTACACTCCTTTCGCTCTGAACACTACACAGAATGATGTGATCAATCTCCTCACTACTTTCATCACTGTCATTGATATTCTTCACATTTCCTTTCATTTTCTGTGGCTGATCACATTTGACCTAGCATGACCTTTCTTTCCACAACGGAAACAATATTTTTCTCTAAACAGACACATCCTCGGACTATGGTCTGCTCCACAACGAAAACATCCGTGTTCCACCTGTCTTGTTGCTGACCACTCTTTTTCCACCTGTCCTGGAAATGGCGTGGCCTCACAGACTCCACCTTGCCCAGTGTGACTTTATTCACACCATCTGCTGCATCTTCCACTGAACCCTGCATCTCCTTCACATTCCGGCATGCTGCTTCATGGGATTCAGCAATCTGAAATGCTTTATCAAGTGTCAGCTCAGCATCTGGTACAGATAATATCTTCTCTTGAATTTGCTCGTTGCTGATCCCTGCAATAAACCTATCACGTAGTGCCCGAGTGATAAACTGACCAAAGTTACAAGGACTTGCAAGTCGATGAAGTTCAGCCAGAAACATCTGAACACTTTCTTCCTTCTTTCTGCTTCTTGAATAGAACTGAAGACTTGCACTGGCTTCTGACAGTTTGGGCTTGAGATAATTGCTAACTAGCTCTGAAACTTCAGCAAATGTCTTTGATTCTGGTTTAGCAGGCAGGCAAAGGTTCTTAATAATGTGGTACGCACCTGATCCCACATTAGAACAAAGAATACACACCTTCTTCTTATCATCAACAATGTCATTGGCAACGAAAAAATGTTCGTAAATTTCAACGTATTCTTGCCAATTTTCCCCTTCTTTAAAAGGTTGTAAATGCCCCAGTATACCTGCCATTGTTTAAACCTCACTCAATTCTGCATGAAGTACAAGATCGTTTATCCTCGTCACCAAAATATGTTATGTTTTAGGCTTAACAACAAGCAAACAAGCAATAATCAAATCAACAGCCGTTTGGTGGAATCCATCTTCTGTATTGACATGACAACAGATTCATTAACATAACAACACCAGAGTGGCGTCCCTTGATAGCCGACGATCGATAGACCATGGAAGCCAGTTCTCAACAATAAATGTAAAGGTTCTTTTTATTATTCCAATTATTCTGTTGGCCTTGTTGATTCTATTCGCAATATGTTTGTCAACAGCAATTTTTTGTCAAAAGTCACACCTAGGTCTTTCTCTTCCTCACATTGCCAGACGTTTATGCCACTGATGAAGGAAAGTTACCTCTGGAAGGAGTTGCAGCATTTCAAACTCGCAATGAATGCAGTGTCTATGGTGAAATACAGGATAACATTTGCCCTCACTTCCCATTGCGGCATTTTCGAACGGAACGTATGCCTGCACTTGAAAGTCGGTCAGCGTTGCTTCCCCTGTTCTCATGGCCTTTTGTAGGCCTAGAGATGGTGACCGTTAAAATTAAGCAGTTCGCCAGTTCATTGAGGCAATGGGCCTTCCACGGGAGGGATTTCAGAATTCGTTTTTACACTGTCGGAGACTTACGCTTTTTTTTTTATTTACTCGTTTACTTTCATCGAGTTTGTACATAAAGACTTAGAAATTTTAAATGTAATTAATAGCGAACCGCTAAGAAAACGGAGACGAACGGATCACAAGACAAAAAAGAAGGGATTTGTCTTGTGATTCGTTTGTCAACGTTTTCTTGAAGGTTCGCTATTAATAACATTTAAAATGTGTTTAGATTTCTGCCTGCAGTCGCCACACTTTGCAACTAGATCTTATAAAGACTTAACGCTTAGGCTATTTTTTTTTTTTCAAATCGGTGCGCAGATCTAATGACTACGGAAATGTGGTATGGGCCCCAAATCTAAGAAAGCATATAAACGTAACAGAAAATGTTAAGAAATGCTTTACCAAGCAAACTTTAGTACATTGACAGCCAAGGAGAGATTGAACTTCCAACAACTTCCAAGCCTGTGCATCAGAAGCTGAGTAGTACTTCATAATTATGTCTGAGGCCTGTGCGGCCATGTTGGTAACAACGCCACACCAAATCTGTTCACTTTCAACAACAGTGTACACACAAGGGGACACCCACTGAAACTGGCATCATTTTTGTCTCACTTTCATTTCTGCATCTTTTTACTAACAGAGTTATAAACCTGTGTCACAAATCTGCCAACTCACATTGCCACCATGGAAACTCTTAACAGTTTTAAAAACATTATACACTAGGCTTTTAGTCGCTTCCAGACCAATTTCCCTACAGGAAACTAGCAATCACACAAGCAACAGCGCACTCATGTAAAAAAAAAAAAATGTAAGCTGATTACTTCTGTCTGAATATTCAGGCAAACGGTTGATGAAGCCTGTAAGATGAAACATTGATTTGATATATGATAATTATGATAAAATGTCAGTGCCGTTGGTGTCACAGTCAAGGTCACAAGGAAGTAGCTCTTATTTTCATCATTGCATGCTAAATTAGTAGGCCTACCAGTACAGGATCCAGATAGGGTGACCACTTTCCGGACCAGCAGTGCAAATATTGGTATATTTGAATACATGACCACTAACAACATTCCCAAACCCCACACCACTAGGCCTACCCTTTCTCCTCCATACTACCACGTTCCCCACCCTCGCCTGTGTATGAAACGCAATGCTGGTAGGCTGTAAGAATGGCGGCGTATCAGTTTTGTCACTGCAGATTTAGAAGCCATTAACCCCACTTTATTTTTTCACGTACATCTTTATCTTTAGATTTAGTCTTTTATGTGCATATTGTAGAATACCATTAGTTTATTTTTTCATTAATATTATCGTGATCATGTTAAAGTAAAAGGAGGAGAAGAGGGTTTCATTTTTGCGTATGCATATTTTTTTTTTCCCCAGCAGCATGGTATTTCATTGCCCTCTAAATACGGGTCTCCCCCCCCCCCCCCCCCCCCCCCCCCCGCCTCAATACAAGAAGCGTGCCTACGTGCATGTGTGTGTGTGTGTGTGTGTGTGTGTGTGTGGCGCGCCCCCCCCCCCCCCCCCCCCCCCCATTCAAATAGTTATGTTAGCCTTTTACTCTGCAGTAGTAGTTGTTGTTGTTGTAGTTGTAGTGCTCACATATATTTAAAAAAAAAAAAAAAGGGAGAGAGAAGTTTGTGGGTGTAGGTAGGTTTATGTGGTTCCCTTCCTCCCCATCCACCCCCCCCCCCCTTCTTCCTCCCTGTTCCAGTAGTACTTTCATCTTTTTGCTCACTAATCATTTATATTCCTTTCCACCGACTATTATTATCATTATTAATAGGCCTACTACTATATCTAATAATTGTGACTATCATTATATCTGTTATCGATCAAGGTCAGCCTAGTGGCAGACACAAGTGAAGATGATCAGAAATGCTCAATTCTAATCATTAACGCAGGGTTGTTGCAGAACTGATGAAGGGGGAAATATGTATTTGTGTGTGGAGAAGGGGGTGGGGGGGAGGGGGAGGGGTTGCAGCGCGCTGGATGCACGAGCACCCTTTTCCGATTTAAAGATGAACATGATTCCATACTGGAACTGAATCGTCATTGAACAATCACCGAAATGCACTGAGATTAGAGATTTTAAAAACAAATATATGGGTCATCAGTTTACACTTTAAACGTCCAAGGGCATCACCCGCCTTTACAAAGTAATCGGCTCATTCTAACTAAACATCAAGGAGGTTGTTTTTTTTTTTTTTTGGTTCTACTGGACAGGGGCATGAAATGGAATCTTCTCACGGCAATCGGTCTTAGGGTGGATTAAAGCAGGTCGTGTCGAGGGTGCCGGCTACTCTCAACTTACCAGTATCAGCTTGTAAATGACCGTGTGTGTAGGTATGTAAAAAATAAATCATTTAAAAACAAGCCTGCACACGAAAAAAGGCGGGAACTTTGATTTTACTAGGCCTACTCCCTTTTTTTTTTAAATTCCAAACACTGCTTTCCGTCATTCATCCAGGTCTTTTCAGCTTCAGAAATAATGGAAATACTGGAACATGACACAACAGCTTCAGATTTCAAATATCAGTTTTAGTATATTTGATGAGAATAAAAGCTCTTGTACGGGAGGAGAGTATGAAAAAAACAAAAACATTTTCTTTGCTGGAACGGCAGCCATTTTCTGCAATATGTATACTGCACCAGAAAAGACCTGTTACCAACTGGATAATTACGGCAATGAACCTGATAAGAATTTTTCTTTAAAAATGGTATCGTTTCTTCCCATTTACAACGTTTCTCTAGAGACGGGAGTGACGAGAGGGACGTAGGGGTGGGGGTGGTGGGGTGGGATTGGGGTTGGGGGGGGGGGGGGATGGAGTATTGGGGAGAAGGGAGGGGAATTTAGGTTGGACGGGAGGGAGTGAGGACGGGGTTAAGAGGTAGTGGAAAAGGTCGTCTGTATGCCATAATTATAGAAACCCCCTTTTCCCCCTCCCAACACGCGTGTCTTGTCACCTTGTTTTCAGGAAGTGGACATTGAGCTGGCCAGTGAGCGATTCCTATATCCTCTCTCTGCTGATTTGTACAGGCCTTTTTTTTTTAATCCCTTTTTCCCGTGTATAAGAGCAGCGTCCCCCCCCCCCCCCCCCCACCACCACCACCCCGAAACAACACAGTTTACAGAGGCCAACATGATGCAGAAGTGACATTGTAGCAAAATTGAAGTCCACACAAAAGGTATTCATGTTACAGAAAATCCACAGGAAATCATAACAATAACAGAAACGCGTAAGAGAGAGAGAGAGAAGAGAGAGAGAGAGAGAGAGAGAGAGAGAGAGAGAGACAGACAGACAGACAGACAGACAGACAGACAGAGACAGACAGACAGACAGACTGACAGACAGACAGTGACAGAGAGAGACAGACAGAGACAGACAGACAGACAGACTGACAGACAGACAAATAGGCAGACAGACAGACAGACGGAGAAGGGGAAAGAGTAAGAGAGAGAAGGATGGTCTTTGGTCAATTCCAATGACATTCAACGTACTTTCTTCAGTGGTTGAAACGTTACATGCTTAGTTATTTTCATGCTTTGAGCAATCCATCAAAATGTTGTTTTATTATTAATTCACCTTTTTCTTTAAACAGAAAACC